>CAWUFW010021644.1:0-115433 GCA_963921515.1 Calotriton arnoldi
CCACGGGTAAGGTGATGGCCGCCATGCATTTCTTCGCCACTGGGTCATTCCAGCACACAGTGGGCAGTGGAGGAGGGATGTCCCAGCCCATGTTCAGCAAGGTGCTGAGGGATGTACTGGCAGCCATGATGCTGTACCGGAACAGGTACATCAGATTCCCCAGGGCTCGTGAATTGGCGGCAGTGAAGGGTGCATTCTATGCCCTTGGCAGAATCCCACACGTCGTGGGAGCCATTGACTGCACTCATGTTGGCCTTGTTCCACCACAGGCCACTGAGCACCTGTACCGCAACAGGAAGCACACGCACTCCCTGAATGTGCAAGTGGTGTGCCTTGCGGACATGGTGATCACCCACGTGTGTGCAAAGTTTCCAGGCTCGGCCCATGACGCACACATAATGCGCAACAGCATCTTGCCACGACTGATGGCCAATCTGCAACAGGATCGTGGCTGTATTGTCGGTGAGTATGTGGAGTGGTGTAGCGTGCTGGTTGTGCGATGCTGTCCCCTGTCCAGTTGGAATAGCAACGGTTCTCTGTGTCCCTCACACCCAGGTGACTCTGCGTATCCGAATGGGGCATGGCTGCTCAGTCCATTGAGGAATCCTCGCACCCCAGCAGACGATCGATACAATGAGGCACATGGGAGGACCAGACGTGTGGTCGAGCGTACCTTTGGCCTCCTCAAGTCCAGGTTCAGGTGCCTGGACCGCACCGGGGGTGCACTGGCGTACTCCCCACAGAAGGTGTGCCAGATAGTGGTGGCGTGCTGCATGCTGCACAATCTGGCCATTCGGAAGCAGATCCCCCTCATTGTGGATGACGGAGATCAACCAGGGCCCCAGCCCGCAGACCAGGACAGCTCGAGTGAGGTGGACAGCGGAGAGGAGGAAGCTGGGAATGTGCGCCAGCAGCTCATCGCCCGCTACTTCACTTGACGGTGAGTGTCCATGTACGACGGATGATGTGTCTGTATCTATGCAGGTGTGTGTGTGCTGTGTCAGGGTGGCCGTATGTTCACTGCGTGCAGTGTGTCAACGCTCCATGGCCAGGGTAGTATGCCACTGTTGGTGGCTGTGGCATTGTGCCCTATTGCTCTGTGCGATGTGTGTACATTGCTTGTAGTTGTTGACATGTACTGTGTGATGGGTGTGTGACACACTCATTGAATGTGCTCCTGTTCTGTCTCCCACCCCTAGGTCCCTACAGGCCCTCCGGATTCCATTTCCATGCCACGCATCAGGTGCCTTTCCGCCCAAGGTGGCCGTTGTATTCCGTACAATAAAGACACAGGGCACAAACAGCAGTTAGTGAAAAAGGTGCATTTATTACAAACTGTGACATGTGATTGTGTGTAAGGTGATGACAAAAGTGGTGCGTGCAGTGACAATGAGCTGTCGGTCATGGCTGCGTGATGATCAGGGTGTACCCACTGGTTCTATGTCCATAGTCCAACACACACATGCCATCCAGATGGCTGTGTGGAGTGGGATCGTAGAGCAAGTCAATGCAGTGGCTGGTCAAGGAAGGCTGGCGGAAGGCTGGCTGGCTGCCTCACTTGCGACTGGAGCGTGCGAAGTCCTCCCGGGAGATCTGTTTCCTCTTCGGACGGCCCCTTCCACGTTTGGGAGGGGGTGTGTGGTGGCGACCTGCTGGTGGTGGGTGAGGTGTGCTCACTGGCTGTGGACGCAGGGGAAGTGGACACTGCTGCCCGAGCCTGCGCCCTAGCAGGTGGTGGCGGAGGTGGTGTTGCTGGCCTTGCCTGTGACCCCACCGCCACCACCAGCTGGCCCATGAGGTCCACGAGTTGGTCCATACGGGACACGAATTGGCCCATATGGGCGTCCATGGACCTCAGCACCCCCAGCACCTCCCGCGTGTCAGTAGCAGACCTGGCCCATTGTCCTTGGGCCTCTTCATAGGCCCCAAGGACTCTGGCCATTTGAGGCAGGGCATGGCTCCCAGGGGAGGCTGGCGTTTCCCTGACCCTGCTCCTCCTACCAGTCCTGCTGCCACCGGCCTGCCCACTAGCCACATTGCTCACCACGGTCCTCGCTGTGGCTCCCAGGGTGGATCCAGTCGGCCGGGCCACCACCTGCGCTGGGGCTGGTGCCAGCGAAGACGTGGAGGCGGTGGTGGTCGGTGCGGCGATGGTGGCGGTTGCGGCAGTGGTAGTGGCCGCAATGACCGTGGGTGTGGCCGCAACGACAGTGGCAGCAGGGGACTGGGACTGTTCAGCATCCCTGGATGATGGGTTGGTGGGTAGGAGGGGTCCTGGGGAGCGGCTGGGCCCTGCCACGCCAGATGGGCCAGCTTGGTGGTCCGTGTCCGAAGAGGTGGACAGATCCTCCAGATCCGTGTGTCCTCGTTGGGGGCTTGTAGGCTGGCTGTGCTGGCTGCTGTCTCCATCCCCAGCGTCCAGCAGTTCGTCACCTGTGGAGAGAATGAGATTTGTTATTGTGTTGCACCTGGCGAAGTATGTATTAGTCGTCTGACATTGGCAGTTCGTGCAATCTCGTACATGGGTTTCCCGGAGGCGAGTGTGTGGCTGTGGCATCTGTAGGTGTGTGTGCTAGGCAATGGGACTGTGTGCTGTGCACATGTGGCATGGGACGGATTGGCCATGCCGATGGGTGTGTTGCTTTGCCCCTACTCATTGTGACTCTGGTGTATGCGGGCTCCTGGCCCATCCTGGGTCTGGTTTGTTCTTTGCTTTTGGAGTTCAAATGGAACGCTTAGGAACGCATATGGCAACATGGGGGCCATGCCCCAGATTCGCATTTGGGATGGAATATGCTTTTGGGGTTCAAATGGAACGCTTAGGAACGCATATGGCAACATGGGGCTATGCCCCAGATTCGCATTTGGGAGGGTATATGCTTTTGGGGTACATGCTGTGAGCCATGGGTGCCGAACGTGACATGTGTTGTGGCAGCATGACAGTGCATGGTCTGAGGTGTGTGCATGCCTGACATGCCCTGCATATTTGCTGTCTGTTGTGGTTACTGGACATGGCATTGGACGCATCGTTATGAGTGAGTGATAGTTGTGTGCCAGCCAACGTATTGCAGTTGTCCCATCTCCTTGGTGTGCGTGCTGCCCTGTGCCATGTGCATCACTGCAGTGCTCGGGGGTGTGGCCCATGTTGTGTGTTGTTGCTCACAGTGTGTCGTGCGCTTAATTGACTTCTGGCACATGGTTGGTCATGGGCATGTGTCTTAGCGTGACTGCTGTATGTGTGGCAGCTGTGCGGATGACATGCCTTTCATGAGACTGGGGCTGATGGATGGGATGGATGGTATGTTGTATGTGCATGGTGTGTCTGTGTGTTTGATGGGTTCAGTGGTGTTCGTGTGCATTTCTGTTGTTCCGCTCTGTTGCGTCTAGTGTTGTTTGTCTTACATAGGCGTAGTTGTGGGGTGTGTGGTTGACAGGCAGTAGGGGCTACATGGACAGGACTTCAATGGTGTTTCGGTTGTGTGTGATGAGTTGCACAGTGGCTGCCGTGTGGGACTATATTCAGTGTGGCTTGTGCATGCAGACGTGGCTCCTTGGGTGTTGCTATGTCTGTGATGGGTCATGTGGGGTGTGAGTCTGCTGTTCATGTCCGTGTGCACATTGTTCACTTGTTCGTGACGGTGGGCGGTGCTGCGTGTTCGTGTGCTACGTGACATGTCCCATGTGTTGGTGGTGTTATGGTCCTCATGCCTCCAGTAATCCAGCCCTGTCCAGTTTCCCACCTGCAAGTTGTTCGTGCGTGCACTGTACTGGATGCCACATGGCTCTTAGCGGGGGTGCTCCATGTTGCAGGTCTGTGGGGGTGGGGGGTGTAGTGGGTCGTGGGGGTGGCTGTACACCCACTGACACCGATTGCTGTGGACCGTGATGTCTGCCTTTCGGCTGTCGTTGTGCACTGCGGTGGCTGACACGTGGGTGTGGGGTGTGGGGGATGCTCCTCCTTGCTGTGCTGTGGGACTGGGGCCTGGTGTGTGTTGTACTTGGGCTGTCCACCGTCCCACCCACTGCACTTTGTGTTCCTGCCACTTACCTGTTACTTGTCAGTTGGTGCAGCTGTGCCTGACACATGGGTGTGGGGAGTGCTCCACCTTGCTGGTCTGTGGGAGTGGGGGCCTGGTGGGTGTTGTACTTCAGCTGTCCCCCCTCCGACCCACTGCACTTTGTGTTCCTGCCACTTACCTGTTACTTGTCAGTTGGTGCAGCTGTGCCTGACACATGGGTGTGGGGAGTGCTCCACCTTGCTGGTCTGTGGGAGTGGGGGCCTGGTGGGTGTTGTACTTCAGCTGTCCCCCTCCGACCCACTGCACTTTGTGTTCCTGCCACTTACCTGTTACTTGTCAGTTGGTGCAGCTGTGGCGGACACATGGGTGTGGCGGGTGCTCGTTGTGGCGCTTCTGGCATATTTGTGGACCTGTTGGTGGTTACGTGGCTGGCTTAGTGTACACATGTCCCCACGCATCTTCCAGTTGTTCGGTTTGGCCTGTGTGTGGTAGTGTCTGTTGCATGTGCGTGTGATGTGTTGTGTATTGTGTGCTGGACATGGGGGTGTTTGTCCCTGGGAGCTGTGGCATGGTGGTTGCGCATGTGTGTACATAGCGGTGTGCTGGTATACATTAGTTTGTACTTACCAGCCTCCACTCCCCCTGCTAATCCGGCGAGGATCTCCGGATGTATTACGACTCGCACCTTCTCCTCCCACGCTTTGAAGGTCTTAAAGAGCGCGGGATTCCCTCCGCCAGTGACGGCAGCCAGCTCTCTGTTTTTGCCCTCCTTCTTCTTGACCAGGCTCTTTACGTCATTCCAACGTTTGTTTATCTCGGTTCTGTTCCTGGGCAGGGTCCCGACTGCATTGACCTGGTCTACGATCCGGGTCCACATTCTGTTTCTGGTGGCTAGTGGTGTGTGCTGGACCATGTTCCCATAGATTTGTGGGTACACCTTGATGATCTCGTCGACCATGACCGTCAGCTCCATGGGCGTGAACTTGGGCATCCTTTGTGGTGCCATGGTGTTTGTGGTGGTGGTGCGGTGTGTGTTGTGTAATGTGCAGGGGGTTTGTGGTGCCGGTGTTTGGTGGTGGTGGTGGTGGTGGTGGTTGTGATGTGTGCGTTTCTGTGGTGTGCTGCTGTCCTTGCTGTGTCACTGTGTCCTCTCCTCTCCTCTCTGGTTTGCAATGTAGCAAGGGGTTGTGGTCTGTGGGAGTGCTGCTTTTGTACTCACCTATGTGGGTGTGTCCTCATGGTCTGTTGTTTTCAGGTGTGTTGTGTCTGGGGTTCTGGCCTTTGTATTTTTTGTTTGTCCGGGGGTGTTTTCGGGATGTGTACTGTGCTTGTGTATTTGTGCGTGCCTTGCTGTGTGGACTTGTTGGCCATGTTGTGTGCTATTGGTTTTGTGTGCGGATGGTTTCTGTGCAGGTACGTGGGCGCCATGGCTTCTGCCGTGTCGATTCTCATCGGCGTTGTTTGCGCTGGCGGGCGGTATTTTTGTTGTTTTTCCGCGCTCATGGCGGTGCGATCGTAATTTCACGTGCGGTGTGTCGGCCGTGAGGGCGGGCGGTTTTGTGTTGTCGTGCGTGTTTCCGTCCGTGGCGGGCGGTTTGACTCCGACTCAGACGATGGCGGGCGGTATTTTGTATGATTTTTCCGCCGATGGCGGTTTCAGTTTGTGTACTCATAATGGCGTGGTCGGTGTTCAGGCGGTGTGTGCGGGCGGATTTTTGCCGCTTCCATGCCTGGCGGATTTTTTTACGCCGGGTATCGTAATGGGCCCCTTAGTTACCAAAGTAAAGAGGAAGGCAGAGGTAGCGGCTCGGTTTATCCTCGTAGTAAAAACAAAAATTGAGTATTTCGAAGAAAACCTGCCCTTAGGTATTTAGATAGGATACAACGAGAATTCGTTGTGATCACTTGTCTAGAAAAAATACTTTTTTTCTAGAGACCCCTCACCCACCGGGGTTGCCCCTAGGTGGCATGCTTCATCATTGGGGTTCCTCTCAATCCTCTATGGATTAAGGCGTGCTGCAACTTGCGAGATATGTAGGAGCACTTTATTGTAGACTATGTGTAGTGCAGTGATGTGGAGTGGGTGGAAAATTTAAAAACATCTAACTAATAGGCCACTCTTTTATTCCCGCCCCTAGTTGGTATGGTTAAAAATCAGGGGTTGTTACATGTTTTGAGCTGTTCCCCTAAAAGCTCTTCATCAGTGTACCATTCCTAGTGAATCCTATGATGAGGATGTCAAATATGCAGACTAAATAAGCATGCACTGTATACATACAGTACTAGTAATTGATCCGTATGGTTCTATTTATTAATCCGTATTTCTGATAATGCTATATTATTGCATCAAGGTCAATGCCAGGGGTAGAGGGGCTTGTAGTCACACATTCGTCAAAGCCTCCTCTGGTCCAAAAAACCTACCGCATGCGGTCTTCAGGGAGAGCAGTAGGTTATTTTTGTTTTTACTATGAATAAATACTGACATAGTATCTGTTTTAGGTTGGTTGACCTTCAAAAGCTTGTCTGGGTTTTGGTAGTGATACTATCATTAACTGATGTTTTTTTTCGCTATGCCAGTGTTTCTGTAGTATACGTTATATCCGTTCATGCCCATTGTGATATTGTGTAGCACAGCATAGTGTGTCCTTATTATTTGTAATTATGGATCATCTTGTTTCCGTATTCAGAGCATTGTGAAGTTTTGTTTCAATTTCTTTTGCAATTTCTTTTAAGTATGTGTCTCTTGTAACACATTTCATCTAGTCTGTTAATAAGTTAATTTCACTTTGCTTTGAATTTGTTGTCCTGGGAACACTTTCTTCTTTTTCTTAGCAACGCCCCCTTGAGGATATTCCAAATACCAGCTAGTGGGTGGCAACTGTTGGCCTGTAAAATTGAGTTAGCTGTAGTAGTTTTTCAATATAGTGTTGTCTGGATTTGGTTGTTCCTGATGTAGATGGTGAGATCTAGAAAATGTATTTATTTGTTTGAATATTCAGAGGCCTTGCTGATGTTTTATTGCCATTTGTTTAGAAGTCCTAGGCATACTTTGAGAATTTTCTGTTGGCCCTCCTAGATACACTGGGTGTTATCGATGTATCTGCCCCTGTAAATTATATGGGCTGTGAATTCTTGAAATTTGTCCTCCCATAGCCAGGTACCTTGCCCATTAAAATACATGAGCATGGGGAGCAAATTTTACGTCATCACAGTCCCTTGTGTTTGCAGGAATTATTCTTTACTGAAGCTGAGGACTTTATAGGTAAGACAGATGTGTAGAGTCCAATATCATGTTAAGGGAGTCAAGATAGTGGACTGATTCAGTGGATATTGGCTTTTTTGTCTGCTTATATGCAATGTTTGTGTTGTATGAAAGTGTATAGACTTACAACATTGATGGTGCCTGAGATGTAGTTATCTTGCCTATCCAGGTGCTCGAGATTTTTGAGGATGTCCTTAGTACCCTTAATGTAAGAAGGCAAGTTTTTCATATATGGTTGTAGTTTGCGGTCTGTATATTCACCTAGACATGCGCAGGTGGAATGTATCCCTTCAATGATTGGCCGTCCTGGTTGGAAAAATGTCCTTGTGAATTTTTGGTAGTAAATAGAAAGTGATCATCATAGGCTGTTCAATAAATATGAATTGTGTCTCCTCAGATGTTAGAAGTCCTTAGCTGTACCATTAATCCAGTTGTTTCTTTAATCCTGGGTTTACATGTTTGGGACAGTTGTTCGTGAGGTTTTGGTAGCAGAAGGAGTCAAGTAGTTGGGCTTCCTTGAAATAATCATCAGAGAGTATGATCACTACATTTAAACCCTTGTCAGCTTCCTTCATGCACATTTCTGTGTTTTGTTTGAGAGTCTGTAGTGCTTGTTGTTCCTTTCGAGTAATGTTCCTTGGTACGTCTTTCTCTTTCTTTGAGTATTTAATATATTCCTTTTTTAGATCTTGTAGCGTAGCAATGTAGAATGCATCAATAGTTTCCTGCTATGCTGGCAACTGCGGTATGAGGAAGATTTTCCCTTCAAATTGCTGATATCACTCCGAGTTCTTCCGCTATTTGGGTTAGGGACAGATCTGGTGAAGTGTCCATACTGGATAGCATAAACAGTAGGTGGACGTCTTCTAGGTCGTATATGGTCAGAGTACTGTTTTGTGGGCTAGCATTGGGTCCCATGTGATGTTCGGATCTTGGAGCTATGTCAGAAAAAGGATTTCAGTTTAAGTTTCTTGATTAATATATATAGATTTGGGTTTCTGATTGGCATAGGTATGCACACTGTCTAAGCTGGAACCACAATCCTAATCAGGGTAAGTCATCAACATGCCCTAAATTTTCCTGTGCTCATCCTCTGGTAGCTTGGCACAGAGAACTCGGATTTCATTTAAAAATCAATTATTTGTCTAACACTTCAAATAGTAACACAGTGAAAACACCACAAAACATAGAGAATATTTTTTATAAATAAAACAAGACCAAAACGACAAAAAACAAATAGGTAGAACCGGAGTTATGAATTTTTAAAGAATAAACAGAAAAATAGTACTTATAAGCACAAAGTGCCAATCAGGGATTCCTGGTCACATTGGACTGGGTCATATACAAAAGTTCACGCTGACCGCAATGGAGCACAGGTCAGCTACAGTCCCAGGTAAGTACCGCAGAAGTTTTACCTTCTCAAGAATTGAGCCAAGAGTCCAGTTTGCAGGGAGGCAGGTCACCAGGAGTAAGTAGAGAGTCACTGGTGAAGGTCCACGAGGTGGAAAGAGCATTGCAGATGGATGGGCTGATGCTTGCTGTGCAAAGAGATGCTTTTGGGGCCGTGATCAGTGATCCTTTGTGCAATTGGTGTGGTTCTAGAGCAAGCGGACCACTTCTTGTTTGCAAAGAGTCGCAAAGCTTGATTTAAGAAGCCCAAAAACCACTTCCAAGGGCCCAGGACCTGAGGGGTCAGGAGCTCATTGAAGATGCATCCAGGAACTGTGGGGAGCCTTTTATGTCCCTGAGGCTCAGATCCAGAGGCCAGCAAATTTGTTCTTGGAGTCACTCTGGGGTTCTGGTTCAAGATGGGTTCCAGGTCCAGTTTTTCCTCTACAAGCAAGTAGGCAGCAGCAGCATGTCAGCACAGCAAGAAAGCAGTTTTTCCAGAGCAGCAGTCCAGTTGAGTGACAGTCCTTCATCAGCACACAGTCCTTCTTGGCAGAGTATCCACAGTTTCAGACATGTACTGAGTGGGCAGGGTCTGACGTCCAGTTCTAATACCCAGTGGTGTCTTTAAAGTGGAGGAGACTTCAAAGAAGAGCTTTGAAATGCACAGAGGTTCTCCTTTCCTGCCCTCGCTCCAGACTCACTACAAGGGGGTATGCAGCCCTTTGTGTTTGGACAGGACACAGCCAATTCAGGTATAAGTGTGAGGCTGTGCCTGGCTTCTTCCTCCCATCCTGCCAGGCTGACCCATCAAGGCCCATCAATTCACACCTAAGCTCCCTTTGTGAGTTGCTGTCCTGCTGTCACCCACCCCAGACTGATCAGAGACAGGTTGCAGACACTTTCAAAGCTGTAATGATAAATTCAAGTTTACCATTAAAGAGGAATTATCATTACAAATCCATAGGGAATAAACATGACAATCAGGAATTACAGCTTATCAAGTGTAATAACAAATCCACAATGTTATCCTAGGAGATCAGTAGGCATCCCAGTAGTGAAAAATTAATTTGGGAGATTTTCACTACGAGGTCATCCAAAATGTAAATGTACATGTCCTACATGTTGATTACACAGCACCCTGCCCTGTGGGCTACCTAAGGCCTAACTTAGGGGTGACAAATACATAATAAAAGGGGACCTTAAAACTTGGCAAGGGGGTTTAAATCTCAAGTCAACATGGCAGTTTAAACTGCACACAAAGGTTCTGCAGTGGCAGAACTGAAACATGTTCAAAGTGCTACTTGAGTGGGTGGCACAATCAGTGCTGCAGGCCCACTAGTAGCATTTAATTTACCGGCCCTGGATATATAGTATACACTTTACAAGGGACTTACAAATAAATTAAATATGCCAATTGTGTATACACCAATATTGAAACACTTAAAAGTTTGAAAGGGGGTCCAAGGGAAAACATTTTTAAGACCTGCAAGAAGTAATCCCCATATCCATTAATCACAACACAAAACTTCTCGGGTCTACAATGAAAATGACGTGAAAGAAAGTGAAAACTGTGAAAATAAGTCTCTCAAATAAGCCCCTCTAAGGAGCACTTCCCTTTTAGGACGAATACCCTCACCCACCATAGGTGGCATGCTTCATCATATGGGCTTCTCCTCCCAGTGGGAACCTAGTCCCACTGAGGGCTACAACTACCACACTGTGAGGTAGGAGCTCTGGGATGTTTTCAATACTACCCTCAAATATTTCAGGATGCTAAAATCCCATATGTGAGTTTCAGGTGTTGTGAGGGTGCAGCGGTCAACCGATTGTATATATGTAGGAGTTTAAATTAAACTGTTCTACATTGCTTTTTAATCCTGCCAGTGTGGACAAGCTAATAAAAAGATTTTTTTGACCTCACTAGGTAGTTTTAGCTTCACTTATATTTTTTCATTACATCCAGCGCTTCACCCTCACAACACCTGAAACTCACATATGGGATTTTAGCATCCTGAAATATTTGAGGGTAGTATTGAAAACATCCCAGAGCTCCTACCTCACAGTGTGGTAGTTGTAGCCCTCAGTGGGACTAGGTTCCCACTGGGAGGAGAAGCCCATATGATGAAGCATGCCACCTATGGTGGGTGAGGGTATTCGTCCTAAAAGGGAAGTGCTCCTTAGAGGGGCTTATTTGAGAGACTTATTTTCACAGTTTTCACTTTCTTTCACGTCATTTTCATTGTAGACCCGAGAAGTTTTGTGTTGTGATATACACCAATATTACCATGTTTAGAGGAGAGGGCATGTGGTCCAGCACCTGATTCAGTCAGGACACGCCGGCCGATACACTGCCTTAGTCGTGCTCTGAGGTAGATTGCTTTAGCCCTGATCTCAGAACCTTGCCTGAGTTTGGACTTGCGGTTTCGTCTTTAGCCTACATGTTGTTGAGCCTTGTGAGCAGGGGACCTGTTACTTCATTTCGGATTTATCACCTGGACTCCGGATACTGTGTCAAGCACCCCTGAAATTAACCTTATTTCCTAGAGACTCCCACCTTCCACGGGGGGGGCCCTTTCAGCTCAAACTGTGGCATGGAGCCCTTTTGAACTGTCCCTTTGGGGATGACGCTACCCTTGTGGAATTTGGCCAATGATTGTTCCCCGGCTAGTGGATTCCCTCCCCCTGCAGAATCCCCCTACCTGTCTGCAAAAACCTCCAGGCATCTATCACCCTACGTTGTGTTGTTTATGTCCTGATGATGACTTCCAGTCATGCTGGTTGAAAGTCATCGACTTCCACAAGCTAAACTTGGGCTTTTGAGATATGCCATTTTTTTAAAAAATTCTTCCATAATTCTATTGATTCATGCATAACTGCACTTTGATTTCTTGTCCAATACGCTTTAGTATTCTTTATTTCTTTCACTTGCCTCACTTGCGCCTTTTTAATATTTCTTCATGAGCACAAAGTGTTCACCTTTTCACTTAGCACACAACTTTAAAGCATCGTTGATGCTGCATTTTGATTTGTGAAGTTCAATTTGTATGTCTTTGCTGGCAATATAATTGCATTCAGTCATCTTCCTGAGACTGTTTGTCATTCTTTAATGTTTGCATTGCAATTAATTTACTTCTTGAATCTCATCTTCTCATTGATTCCCATTGAGACATTGTTGCATGTTGCTGCAGGCCCACTAGTAGCATTTACTATACAGGCCATGGGCATAGGTAGTGCCCTCTGCTAGGGACTTATAGGTAAATTAAATATGCCAATTGTGGATCAGTCAATCGAACCATGTTTTGGGGAGTGAGCACAAGCACTTTAGCACTGGTTAGCAGTGGTAAACTGCACATGGTCGTAAGGCAGACAAAAAGAATTCAGCAAAATTGGAGGCAAGCAGGCAAAATGTTTGAAGGAAGAACACCCTAAGGCTGACAGGTCTAGCAGTGATGCTGTCAGGGGTGTCTCTTTCCATGTTCTGGTATCTTGTGGATTTAGTGTATATAGTTCTGAATTGTTTGTTTCATTTAACCACAGGAGCTACACGCACTGAATAGTTACTTGCTTAAAAGTGTGTTCATGTGTGCATTTTCTATATTTACACTGTCAGTTTTTACACCAGTTTGCTTTCACAGTGTGCCAGGGCTTTTTGCTTCAGATCACCTTCTCAAGATTGAGGTATTAGTGTGTGCTCCTTGACTGACTCAATCAATGCAACTGGGACTACTCCATGGGATGTTCCACAGAAAAGACATCATTGCTTAGAGCAGATCCTGCAGGTAGATAGCTCTATTCTGTGCTGGGTTTGGAACTAGAGTTTAATGACTAAAATGTTGTACTGCTAAATATGATTTAATTTTATGATATTTGTAAATAGCAAGAGTTTCCAATTGAGTCATGTTTCTGTCACACCTGAACACACTACAATTATGGGTGGAGCTAGCAAAGCACATTTTGGGCTATCCAAAATATTAAAATCCCAGACCTGAAAAGGTTTTGACTAAGCATCTGGCCTTAGTAGAAAGCTGTTCCTAAATTGGTTCAGTAAAGTGAAGACCTTGGTTAATGACAGTGATATCTGGTAATCCATAGGGTTGGTACATATGTTACAAACAAGAAAGCGCCAGAGCTTAAGTCATAAAATGTAGAAACTACATTCTGCTTTAGATCAGTGGTTGTTGAATTATTTATTTATTTGTTTGACAGAAACACTGTAGCATTTGTAGCCAAAATGTCGTACATAAGGCTAAAGGTAGAACATTAAATGACCTGTGGAAGTGGTAGGGAGCGTAGGACAGAGCAGAATATTGGAGCATTTGTGAATAAATGTGTATTTGTGAGAAATTGTCTAAAAAAATCAACAGATAAACAATAAGTTATAGTTTCAAGTCAGATATCTTACATTTTGGTAAGATGGATATCCGTAGGCTTTCTTGCTCTCCACTTTAATTGGATGGCTTATTAAAATGGTTTTAAAGCTGTGTAGACTTTTGTAGACATGAGTATCAAGTGGTAGGGGTTTTCCTGGAGCGGTGTCCTAAAAATGCACAGATCCAAACCTGGTACCGTGCATGGCACTTTTGGTATTGATAGTAAATGCTTGTATGAGGATTGAATACCCAAAGGTGTGTAGCAGGATATCATTAAGGTAGTGTGTGGAAACACCATGAATAACTTTGAACACAATTTTCAACAATTTGTAGACCCCATCTTCTTAGCTAAGAGCCACCCACTCTATGAGAAAAGGGAGTGTTTGGTGTATGCCTGTGCACATTGAATATGATCCTTGATACTAATTTGAGCACATTGTGGAGTGGCGAGAAATAATATTGAGGAGGTCCACAAGCAGACTGTTGCAATAATCAAGCTTGCTAGGTACTTCAGAATTAATCTGTGTCTTTTTTATTAGTGAACTGGATGCATAGGCATTTTTTTGTGTTTTAATGTAGTATCGTGCTGCTGTGGAGGTGGTAGTAATGAACTCTTCCATGCGTTTAGAAGGGTTGAACAGTTTGTCTAGATTTCTACCTGAGGGAGAGTAGGTCAGGACTTCCAGAGGGAAATTCAGAGAGGTTGAAGGGATGATGGGAGCAGAGGAGGAGTTAAGTACAGGATTTGGTTCTTGGAATCATTCAAAATATGAGACCAGAGGTCCATCCAATGACAAACGTGCGATGGGTGTTGGATATTGGTGATTGGAGGTGGGAAGTGAAGGTGGAGAAGTGAAGCAGATCTTCTGGTTGTTGGCATGGAGTACAAAGAATCTAAAGAAGGACATGAGGTCATCCCTTGAAGTGATGAAGAGAGCAAATAGGTGAGGACCTAGAATGGAGGTAGAAAAGGAAATCTTTTGCAGTCCCTTTCTACTGTGAATGAACTGATTGTAGAGCCTTATTGATGATACCAATGGTTTGGAGGGAGAATACTAATATGCTATGAACCATACTTGCATAGGCTGCAGATAGGTCAATAAGAATGAGAATAGTAGATTGATGATTGTGGTGAGCAGAGTAAATAAAGTTGTAGAAATGTGAGAGTGAATACTCTGGATCACAGGGGTAAGATCCTCTGTTTTATACAAGAGACATCTAGAAGCTTACATGGAGCTCCCCTGTATGAGACGCAACCCAATGTCCATGGAACTTCTGGGACCTCATCCAGTCTGGGCTACAACCCTCAAGGATAAGCATTACACAGCACCCGTTGTGGTAGTGTTTCTTCCATAGATAAAGTGGTTTTTGTTTGATGACTTTTCACTAAATTTTCAAAACTAGTAGACCGATCACTTCAGTTGTAGTTTGGAAAGTTTTGGGGTAATTTATCAAGCGGGGGCTGATAAAAAAGGGGAGTCCCAAATGCATTTTCCCCATGCAATTCCCAGAGGGATTTTTACCATGACTACAGCCCGAACCGCTGAATGAAATAACACCAAATTTGGAAGAATGCTAGATCTTGGTACAGAAAGAGAGCTTTTGTAATTTTGTGCAAATCCATTCAGTAGTTTTGGAGTTATTAAAGGAAAAAGAAATATAGATATTTAGGAACGCAGACCCAACAGATCTCATGTTGAGATCTGATTAGCTGTAGCACAAAAAGAGCCACGGGTCCGGAATAAGAGGGAGGTTACATAACTGTCTGAGGGTACTCTGCCATGAAAGGAGAGGGGTTTCCCTTTTCAGGACGGTTCCCCTCATACACCAGAGGTGTCATGCTTCATCATAGGGGTGCCTCCTCACGTGAAATACCTAGTATTCACGTGGGCTACAACCCCCTCTCTATGAGGGAGGAGCTCAGGGATGTTTTTATTGAGTCAGGGCGGGTGTACTATAACCCTATGTGAGACTGGCGTGTGCGTGAAAGTGCAGTGCTGTGATGTGAACAGTTAAAACTGGCTACGGGGTTAGCTATGCTATGACTTTATTCAGCTACCAGGTGTCAGGATTAAAAACAGTGAATAGCTGGTAACACAGGTGCCAACATTAGAGGCAGATGTGTCAATTACTAGACCAACATGTTTCGGCCAGAAGGACCTATAGTAGTGTCACGGCCTTCTTCAGGGTCAGTGATTCAGCTACTGCAATGAATAAGTGCAAAACGTGAAAAAAACATGAAAAACACATGCATAAGACAATAATATGATACTGAACCAGTGGATTGACTGTTCAGTATGCTCTGCGTGCAACCTGTAGTAGAGACAAAGGCAAAAGGCAGAAAAGTCACCATAATATACATATGTACTAGGAAACTTTGGCATGAGTACATCACACAGTTAATCCTCCCAATTAGTGGTGTTTTTAGAACACATATACAAATTAGATCAGTGTGTACTAAATTATGATGTGTGACTCACCACGGTTGGTTGTGCAGTTTACTACATCTGTCCCGGCGTATTAGCCATATGGTACATGCGCAGAAACCTATCAAAGAAGGTTTGTGGTATTAAAAACAGAAGATCCCAAGGAAGGGACATTAAGATAGAGCTTGGTTGCGACTAAAAATGTATCCTATGGTGTACAGTTCGACTCAACAAGAGGTGTGTAAGCAGAGTCGCTGTCTTTTAGAAGCACAAAGATTCAAACAGAGAAGGGCGCGCAGGACGAGAACCGCCGAGCGCGGCCACGCTAGAGGAGATTTCAGGTGATTCGGCGCCCAAGGGGGTGCAATGTGGTCGGTATTGGATGTTGCCAAACCAGTTTGCAAGGAGGCGCCCGAGAGGGGATAAGGATACAAGGAACAAACATTGCCCAATAGTAGTGAGGCAGTGCTCTCCGGTGTGCGAAGGATTCAACCAGGAAGTATTGGCAGCCATCTTCGGACTGAGTCAAATTTCCCAAAAAACAAAAGGGGTCAGGGTAAGAATACCCTGCCCTCTTTGGCCTGGTGGTGGGGTCCACAGGGACCCTGCCAGTGGCCCAAAACATTTTATTTTAATTTGACTGCAAATTTCTAGGGCATCTGAAAATCCTCTGTAAAATTTTAAAAAAGATTGTGAGCTTCCACTCTTGTTTTATATTGCCCTCCGGGTGGACCAGTCCCTGAGGGGGATTAAAAATTATAAAGGGGGTATAGGACATGTGTGACCTCCTTCCCCAGGTCAATTTCGGCCCAGAGAACTGCCACCCCCGGGGCCCACTAATAGACAAACAGGCGAGGAGGGCATTTATTTGCCCCGAAACCCAACTCCAAGGGCCGAGGTGTGCCATCAAAAGGGATGGGGACACACAGCCCCCCTCCCAGAGCCATTATTGGCCCTGGGCACCCCATGTCACAGGGTGCCCACTCCTGGGACATAGCGGTTTCCCTGGGGGGCACGAGTCATAGTTACCTTAGGGCTTGAATTATAGTTACTTGAGATAACTCTAACTATAACTTCTGAATTGTATGTACATTGCTCCAGTTGGTTTGCTTACTTAGGTGTTATGGTGCTCTTTCCAATGCAGTGATGCGAGGACTCATGTGGCAGGACCATGCCTCTGCAATCTTTTAGACACGTCACTGCCTCCAGTAAAACAACTGAGTCACACTCTCAAGTCAGGAACATATCTCCATTTATTAGCATTTCAAAGATAGAGTGGCAAGAAAAACGCCTGACACGTTTTGGTCCTCCTGGACTTTGCTCACAGCATTAAATAAAACAAAATGATCTAGATGTAATAAATGTGCAGTATTAAAGTGCAAGATTAAAAAAAATGGAAATTGTGTTTAAAACAAAGACCTAATTTGCACAGCTACCATATATTTACATATATTAGGCCTCAAACGGCCAAAGTAGCACTGCTAACAGGTTTAGTTCACTTAGAAATGCTTAAGCATGTGAAATGTTATTTTTCATGCAGATAAGAACACAAAAATATAGATATAACAAATATGCTTAACTCTTGACCCTTACATAGAGATGCTTTTCGAAATGAAGTTAACAACACATATTTCTGCAGAATGTTTCTACTTAAACAAAGCTTATTGCTACAAATGGTTAGAATTTTGTATTTTTCTATGGAAAACTTTACAATCATATATGTAGAATCAACATTTAAACTTGATGTTGACCCTTTCAACTAACTTGTATATCCTTTTCAGTGCATATTTTCTACAAAATGTTTTGTTAAAGGCATGTTTCAACCTTTAAATAGCCTATTGTGCAGAAAGGTTAGAAGGGTACAAGTATGCGTGGGAAAGTAATGTTAAATGAAAAGCTGAACCATGCTTAATGTTAGTTGCAACAAAACTAGCAGAATAGGTTGATGGACTCTTGTTCACTCTGTTATAAGATGAGGAGTGATCCTGTTCCCAGGGAAACATAGAACGGTGATTGAATGGAAGAAGCCAAAAGAAGAAACTGTTGCCAACTGTCATAAAATGTGTTGTTTATATAAGTGTTTGTTCCTAGAGTAGGCTACCGCTTCTGCTTTTTGCTCAGATGCTTTACTCCACCTGCCCAGACCCTATACCACATTGCTCTGAGACTCTACTGAGTTTCTAGAACTTGTATGGAACGTTCTGTTTGGGAATTTTTGATTTATTGAATTAATTTATTGCTGAAGCTTTATGCTTGTGCTCACACTCTCTCAACATAGAGTTATTCATGAGTTCTAACTGACTCCTTTTTTCCGTTTTTAGAGTATTGTTTCTTTCTATTATGGAACGTGCTCTTGATTTTATTGATTTTATACTGATTTGATATTAACAAGACTTTATAATACTTATTAATGAAATTGTTGATGACACAAAGATAACATGCCAAAAGATTTTTATTAATAAAACCCTTTTCCAACTCTCTTCACTGACTCACAAACATTATAGATATTAAAATTGTTGATACACTGGTGATTTGATTTTTGTCTTCTTGCCACTGGTAAACCAGAAACTTTAATTTTAACTTGATTCTTGCTCCAGCAATAGTGGACACTTGCATGCTTGAAAATGTGGTTATGCATTTTTTACACTCAACATTAATTTGAAATAAAAGCATTGTTAATTTAAGTTTTTCTTCCTAATTGTCTCTTATTTTCTTTTTTTGCAAGGCATCTTTGAACTCTTGGTTCTTCAGTGCCTAAATAATGGGATTACATAATGGACTTTCTTTAATGTACACTAAATAGAATATCTGGTTAAGTGAATATGAGGAAGCCGGGCTCATGTGGACAAACACAAGTGTTCCATAAAATAGGATAAAAGTATGAAAAGCACACGTAGAGCAGGCTTTGCATCTATCTGACAAAGTCTGAATTTTCAAGATGGCTGAGATGATCCTGGCATATGATGTCACAACTAACACCCATGAGAAAATCCTAATTATCACACCCAGGATAAACGTTATTGTGTTATCAGTATGGGTGATGGAGTAGGGAAGTTTCAGCAGGGCTGTGAGTTCAAAGACGTAGTGGTTGATTTTCTCAGAAGCACAAAATGAGAATTTAGATATAAATACAATGTTAGCCACTGGATCAAGAAGGCAATAAACCCAAGCTCCAGTGGCCAGTTGGACACATGCATATGTATTCATAACCACTGTGTAATATAAGGGAGTGCAAATTGCAACATAGCGAAGATAAGCCATGAAAGCCAAGAGAGAGACCTCTGTTGCAAGCTGAGCGAGAAAAAAAGAAACCTGCAGTGGGCATTCCTGTAAAGTGATACACATGCTTGGAAGAAATAATTTGGCTCATACCTTTGTGACTAGAACACCAGAGATGTAACTGATGTCTACTAAAGACATATTGGTATAGAAGAAGTACTTGGGAGAGTGCAGGTGTGAGTTTGAGTAAAGAACTAACATTAGGATATCTCCTGTCACATTTACGAAGAAAGGCCCAACAAATAAAACACAAATAGGAACATGGAGGTGAAAAAGATCAGAGAATGTAAGAAGAATGAAGTCTATCTTCGAAATTCCATTTCCTTCTGCTATACTTCAAAAGCTGGTTCCTTATTTGATGAAAATGATGAACTAAACATACAAAAAGGGAATAGAATATTATAAATCAGTTTGTTGCAGGGTAAAACACCTGATATGTTATTAATGCACATCCATGATTCTTGTTCATGTTATACACATACATGCATTTTTGGGAACCTGTGTGGAAGGCATTGAACAGAAAGCAGTGAAGTGGGATGCTTGAAGACAGGAATTACTATTTTATAAGTCGGAAAATTTAATTTTGCAATGGGTCATAGTAAATCTTTTGAAGGTTTCAAAAATATGCTATTGAAATATACATTGAAGATATATGTTGCCTAGAATTTCAGAATATGCAGATTACCTGTTCAGAATACAAGATCACATCATTCTTTTTTTTATTTTTATCTGGAATCTAAGGGCCTGATTTAAAGTTTGACAGATTGATTAATGTTTGTCAGGGCAATGGAGTTCATCCATCCTCTCAATTGATTGGCTAGAAGAGTTAGTCAAAAACACTTTATTTTGAAAATATGTAGCATAAAATCTAATAGTATCATTTCCTTTCTAGTTCCCTTGCAGAGTTGTGAAGGAAGACCCATATTGTTTTATTGGATTCTCTTTTTTCCATTAGTGCTTAATGAAAATAAGCTAAGTTCAGAAAACTGGGAACAAACTGTCCTAAAAATTCTGTCCTGGTGCAGGTATCCATTTGTGGCATTTATCTACTCAAAGGCCAAAGGAAAAATGTAGAATCACATATTGGTGAATTATGTGTCGCCTAAGACACCTTACTGTGATGGGTCTTTCTTCCACCACATGGGTGAGACTTTGTGGAAACCTCTTCGCAGATGTATCTACCTGGTTCTCCTGAGAATATGGCTTTGGCTTCCAGCTGAGCATAATCAATGCATTCTCGTTACTTAACTTGAAATATAGGACTCAAGCCCTGCGTCTGAATAGATACATAATTCCAAACCGCCTATTTTGCCTTTAAATCTAATTTGCAATTATTTGGCCAAATCTGTTTATACATGATCATGCCCATCAATAGCAACAACTGCCTTTTGTTTACCAAAATCATATACTTCCCTTCTACAAACTTGATATTCCTGCCACCCTTCAAAATACTTATTACCATCCACGACCTCCAGTATAGCACTTTTATAATATTTGGCACATGGAACCCTGTCTCAAATTCTCAGAAATCGAACTTTGATTAAATCATGAGCATGACCAGTGCTAATATTCTTGTATTTGTACTTGTTGGGAATCAAATTCTTAAATCTGGTCAACAGCAATTAATTCTCTCTCTATTTTTTAGAGGCTGATAATCCTGATTTTAATTCTGTGCAAAGTGTGACCGCAGTGTTTTCAATGATATTGGCATGGCTTTCTAGAGCAATGCTGAAGAAAGAGGTTGAGTTCTGTGTTTGACATTTATTGTGCATCAGGACTACAAGTAACAGTTTCAAATATAACAAGAATTTGTAACAGTTACAGACTGTATTGCAAAGTGAAACAGTGTTGTAATGGAAACTGATTCATGCAACCAATTTGTCAAAGGTTTTACATATTGATGTCAACTGACTGTAATTGTATAATCTTATCTCACTGTTCAGATATAAATAACGTCTTGATTCTTGATGAAGACAATATCAATGATTTTTCTTTAAAAACAAAATAACCATAGATAACAGATCCAGCAAGATGGTGGTTTTCCTAACTAGTTTCTGAGGCATTTCTAAAGTGGGAACCAGGACCCAGAGGGGCTGTGCAAGGTTCTCGTAAGGTTGAAAGTACATCTCCAAATAGAGCAAATGCTGAATATATAAAACAATAATATGACAGAATAATTAATCATCAATGTATATTTAGAATTCACATAAAGGAACCCAAATAAATTAAATATTTGGATTCAAAAACATACACTTACTTTGTATCTCTATAACTATTAGTAAAATAGGCATAATATACCAATTCACCTATGTATCTTTGTTTAACTAGGTTCCATATGTATTTGGGTTACCTGTACTTTACCTAGGTACATTTCTCTCAGTATATATAAATAACTGCAACATAACATTCACAGATGAACAGCAACAAGTCTTGTATACAATTCACTTGTCTCCTTTCTATCTCTACTTCATTTCTACAGAAAACACATTAGCAGACGCAGTGTCTTGGTGGAGGCACCCATGATGTGATTCTTCTAAGAGCAGAGCCAAACTGCAGTCTACATATTTTTCTCACTCTTCTACATTAGATGGCCCCAAGAGAGCTGGTCTCTCACTATATTTTCAGACTTCCCTTTTCTTCCCTGCCATTCCCCTAAGACCAACCTTCCCTTGAGCAATCTGCATGTGCACTATCCAGCACCCTTGACAATCATACATCTTTATGCTGTATAAACACTTCACTCCAGATAATGCATTGAATACACATTAAACAACCTACTATCTCTTCTACAATCACTCATCATTTATTCACACCTAGGAGCTAATAGTTTTGGTGCAAACAACTTCTCCTCAAAAACAGCCACCATAAAACGCTGTATACTGAGTTCCTACTGTTGAGCCACTGCCCTTTTCAACCCCATCAGACCCAAATTTCATCCACCTAGACTCTCAAATGTTACCTCGAAATGCTCATCAGGTATACATCTGTTCATCAAAACATCCACCCATGATTGTCCACCATTTGACTGTATTATGCTATGTTATGTTATGCTGATTTGTATCTCCAGGGAGGTATCCTGGTGCCAAACAGGTGTGAGTCTAGGCACACCTAGGGCCTAGTGGGACTACTCAAAAAGCCAAGTCTTCAGCGTCTTGCAGAATTCAAGAAGTGATTAGAGAGCTGTTATGTGTAGCAGGAGGTCATTACTCGATTTAGGGGGGGTGTAGTAGAAAGCTTGACTGCTTGCTTTGGTTTTTCATATGTGTAGGATTCGTGCAAGTCGGAAACCAGATGCGCAGAGGTGTCTGAAAGGTTCCTGAAAGCAGATGAGAGTGATTCTGGCCGCCGAGTTCTGAATAGTCTGCAGCCTTCTGTAAGAACTCAGGCAAATCCAGAGAGGTCCAGTTGCTGCTAGTCAGTTGGAAAGCCTCTAGAAGCTTGTTGTGTCCCTGCAGCTAAAATAGGAGGTTGACAAACTGACCCTTGGAGTCACTCTGGGGAGCTTTGGTTCAAAGCAAGCAGGTCTAATCTTCCTCCTTCAGATAGCAGAACAGTCCTTCTTCGGAATCTTCCACAGGTCTAAAAGTGTTCTGATGAGATGTTCTGAAGGTCCCAATTTTATACTGGTGCTAGCCTTTATATAAGGGACAGCCCTGGTTTACCCACAAAACTGGCTCTAATCTGTTCTTCCCCTCGCCTTACTCCAAACTGTCTATGGAGACAAGGGCAGGCCTGGTGGCAGATTCCGTTGTGCGTGCTACAGGCAGGGTCCTTTTAAGTGTAAAAAGGGCAGGGCCCCTCCCTGACCATCCTGTCAGGAAGACCCTCTCCCCTCACAACTAGGCCTCTTTTGATTCAATCTTTGAAAACAATACACAGCCTACAACAGGAGAGCCATTCACAGTCATGTGACGTAAGCACTGGCAGAAGCGCACAGTTGGTTTAGGCAGAACAATGCCAACTTTCTAAAAGTGCCATTTTTAAAACTCAAAATCTGACTTTCCCATTAGAGTGAATTTTAAATTACAACTAATTTGATTTGAAACTGCATTTCTCTTCTTGGTGCCAAACTAAAGTTTGGACTTATTTAAGTGTAATAAGGTAACCTAGCATTAGTCTGTGGGAGAGATAGTCTTACAAAAGTGAAAAATTACTTTAGGAGTTTTGCATTACCAGTACATGTAAAACAAAAACTCAAAGGGTCTACTTTTTAAATAACATGCATCCTGCCCTTTGAGCCTTTAAATCATACCTTAGAGGTGACTTATAAGTGTAAAAAGGGAGGGTTCACGCCTGACAAAAGATTCATTATGCCAGGTCAACATGGCATTTTTAAACTGCACTACAAGATGCAGTGGCAGGCCAGAGACAAGTTTTACAGTGCTACTTCCGTGGGTGGCACAATCTGTGCTGCATTCCACTTGTAGCATTTAATCTGCAGGCCCAGGGTACATGTAGGAGCATTTACTAGGGACGTATAAGTACATTAAATGTGGCATTTGGGTGTATCACAATTTTATCATGGTTAGAGGAGAGGGCACAAGCACTTTGCTGCTGGTGTGCAGGGGAAAAGTGTAGAGTCCTAAAGCCAACAAAAACGAGTTTAGCAAAAATCAAGGAATGGAGGCAAAAAGTCTGGAGGAATACCACACCAAGTCTAATTCTACTGCTGAAGCCTCATTCCTGCAAACTACTGTTCAGTATCTCACCTTCTTTCTTTTCAAAATATTCGATCGATCAGTCTTCAAATGTCTTGCACTTTACCTTGTCTCAAATAACCTTGTCAATCCACTTCAACCTGGCTTTCAAACTTTTTGCTGCACAGAAGCAGTACTTTCACAAGTATCCAGTGTTATCAATGCAGCCCATCAGAACTGACTTTCCTCCATTTTGATTATCCTACACCTTGCGCAGCATTGACTATGTTATTCACGCTATTCTAATCTCCTCTCTAAGTTCTCTAGGTAATAATCCCCTTGCACAGAAGTGGCTCACTGTGTACCTCTTTGACAACTGATTCTTGGTTTCATTGATATTAATAACATTCATACCCACCCCTTTACCAACAGGTGTCTCTCAAGTCTTGGCTTTTGGCTTCATCGTCTTTTCACTCTAAAACTCCCTCAGCAATATGTTTTCTTTGTTCGACTTCTCCTATTATTTCTATGTCAATGACACCCAAATTTTCTTCTCCTTTCTACTTTTACCAGCAATCCCCAGTGACTCACTGCAAAGAGACATTGTATAGCTATATGGTCAATCATGTTACACTACACAAAAACCATGGTGTAATAGTGTCCCTGTTCAACAGCACCCATCTCTCTCACTGACACTATTTATTTTCCAAAAGAAACAATTGATGGACGGAATGCTGGACAATGCAAGCATTCACCCCCAGTCACAAGGATCTGGGTTAAATCCATCATTCTTTTGCTCTCCACACCACCCGAGTTTGGACCCAGCCATATGCAAATCAAAGCCCGAACTGCCAAGCCAGGTCCTCCCTGGACCGGAAACAAGCATCCTTTTTAGGGCATCACCCTTCTTCAGCCAGGCTAGCTTGAATCCAGTGGTGTAGTGACCTGGCAGTTCGGGATGGACTGTTCCCATTGGGCACAGGGTCAAGACTGATTTGCATATGGCTGGGTCCAAACTGGAATGGCATGGTGAGCAAAAAAACTATGGATTTAGGCCCAGATCTCTGTACTGGGGTGAATGTATGACATTGTTCTGCATTCTGTCCATCAATTGTTTTTTTGGCATTTGTCACCCCGAGTGGGACGGGTATGCCCAGACGTGGGTCCCGTGCTCTCCATGCCACTGGAGTCAAGCTATTCTGGCTGATGAGGGCTGAAAGCCCGAAACCTGTCCTAGGTTGCTTGTTTCCAGTCTAGGGAGGACCTGGCCTGGCAGTTCGGGCTGGACTGTTCCCATTGGGCGCAGAGTCAAGACTGATTTGCATATGGCTGGGTCTAAACTGGAATGGCATGGTGAGCAAAAAAACTATGGATTTAGGCCCAGATCTCTGTACTGGGGTGAAT
Source organism: Calotriton arnoldi (assembly GCA_963921515.1). Lineage (NCBI taxonomy): Eukaryota > Metazoa > Chordata > Amphibia > Caudata > Salamandridae > Calotriton > Calotriton arnoldi. The sequence continues at coordinate 24,790 of CAWUFW010021644.1, forward strand.
GTATGACATTGTTCTGCATTCTGTCCATCAATTGTTCTTTTTGCATTTGTCACCCCGAGTGGGACGGGTATGCCCAGACGTGGGTCCCGTGCTCTCCATGCCACTGGAGTCAAGCTATCCTGGCTGGTGAGGGCTGAAAGCCCGAAACCGGTCCTAGGAGGCTTGTTTCCAGTCTAGGGAGGACCTGGCCTGGCAGTTCGGGCTGGACTGTTCCCATTGGGCGCAGGGTCAAGACTGATTTGCATATGGCTGGGTCCAAACTGGAATGGCATGGTGAGCAAAAAAACTATGGATTTAGGCCCACATCTCTGTACTGGGGTGAATGTATGACATTGTTCTGCATTCTGTCCATCAATTGTTCTTTTTGAATTTGTCACCCCGAGAGGGATGGGTATGCCCAGACGTGTGTCCCGTGCTCTCCATGCCACTGGAGTCAAGCTATCCTGGCTGATGAGGGCTGAAAGCCCGAAACCGGTCGTAGGATGCTTGTTTCCAGTCTAGGGAGGACCTGGCCTGGCAGATCGGGCTGGACTGTTCAATCAATCAATCAATCAATCACGTCACTTATAAAGCGCACTACATACCTGCGAGGGTCTCAAGGCGCTGGGGGAAGAGGGGGGTGGTGCTGCTACTGATCGAAGAGCCAGGTCTTGAGGAGTCTTCTGAAGGCCAGTAGGTCTTGGGTCTGTCGGAGGTTGGTGGGGAGGGTGTTCCAGGTCTTGGCGGCGAGGTGGGAGAAGGATCTGCCGCCGGCGGTCGTTTTCCGGATGCGGGGGACTGTGGCGAGGGCGAGGCTGGTCGAGCGGAGCTGGCGGGTGGGGGTGTAGAAGCTGAGTCGTCTGTTGAGGTAGGCTGGTCCGGAGTTGTGGAGTGCTTTGTGTGCGTGGGTGAGGAGCTTGAAGGTTATCCTCTTGTTGATAGGGAGCCAGTGCAGGTCTCTCAGGTGGGGTGTGATGTGGCTGCGTCGGGGGATGTTGAGGATAAGACGTGCAGAGGCGTTCTGGATGCGTTGCAGCCGTCTCAGGAGCTTAGCCGTCGTTCCTGCGTAGAGGGCGTTTCCGTAGTCCAGCCTGCTGGTGACGAGGGCCTGGGTGACTGTTTTTCTTGTTTCGGTGGGGATCCACTTGAAGATCCTGCGGAGCATTCGGAGGATGTTGAAGCAGGATGAGGAATCGGCGTTGACCTGCTTAGTCATGGAGAGGGTGGGGTCGAGGATGACCCCTAGGTTGCGTACGTGGTCGGTGGGTGGCGGGGCTTTTCCCAGTGATGTTGGCCACCAGGAGTCGTCCCAGGCTGAAGGGTTGGAACCAAGGATGAGGACCTCCGTCTTGTCCGAGTTCAGCTTCAAGCGGCTGGTCCTCATCCATTCGGCGACGGCCTTCATTCCTTCGTGGAGGTGGGCTTTGGCGGTGTGAGGGTCTTTGGTGAGGGAGAGGATCAGCTGGGTGTCGTCGGCGTAGGAGATGATGTTGAGGTTGTGCTGTCGGGCGACGTGGGCGAGGGGTGCCATGTAGATGTTGAACAGCGTTGGGCTGAGGGAGGAGCCTTGGGGTACGCCGCAGATGATCTTGGTGGCCTTGGATCGGAAGGGGGCGAGGCGGACGCTTTGTGTTCTGCCGGAAAGGAAGGATGTGGTCCAGTCCAGGGCCTTCTCTTGGATCCCGGCGTCGTGAAGGCGTGTTCGTAGTGTGTGGTGGCAGACCGTGTCGAAGGTGGCTGATAGGTCCAGGAGGATGAGGGCTGCTGTTTCTCCGTTGTCTAGCAGGGTCCTGATGTCATCGGTGGCGGCGATGAGGGCGGTTTCTGTGCTGTGGTTGCTGCGGAAGCCGGACTGGGAAGGGTCCAGGATGTTGTTCTCCTCGAGGTAGCGGGTCAGTTGTTTGTTGACGATTTTCTCGGTGACCTTCGCGGGGAACGGGAGCAGAGAGATGGGTCGGAAGTTCTTGAGGTCCTTGGGGTCTGCCTTGGGTTTCTTGAGTAAGGCGGTGATCTCGGCGTGCTTCCAGCTTTCCGGGAAGGTTGCTGTCTCGAAGGAGATGTTGATTATTTTCCGGAGATGGGGCGCAATGGCTGTACTGGCTTTGTTGAAGATGTGGTGAGGGCACGGGTCTAGCGGTGAACCGGAGTGGATGGTGTTCATGATCTCGCTGGTGTCCTCGTCGTTGATGTTGGTCCAGGAGAGCAGGCGGTTGGTGGTTGTGGGGGCAGTGGTCTCGGTGGTTGCCGGGGCGGTCGTGGTGTTGAAGCTGTCGTGGATGTCGGCGATTTTGCGGTGGAAGAAGGTGGCCAGTGAGTCGCACAGGTCTCGCGACGGCTGGATGTCGTTGGTGTTGGAGCTGGGGTTGGAGAGTTCCTTCACGATGTTGAAGAGCTCTTTGCTGTTTTGTGCGTTGTTGTCTAGGCGGTCTTTGAGTGAGGCCCTTTTGGCGGATCTGATGAGGTGATGGTGACTGCGGGTGGCGCTCTTGTGGGCGGCGTAGCTGTCCGCTGTCCGTTCGTGGAGCCAGATCTTCTCCAGTTTTCGGCATGTTCGTTTGGAGGCCTGGAGGTCTTCGGTGAACCAGGTGGCTTTCTTGCTGGTGTGGCTGTTGGGCGGATTCTTGAGCGGGGCGAGGGTGTTGGCGCAGTCGTCGATCCACTGTCTGAGGTTGTGGGCGGCGGTGTCGGGGTCGGAGGGTTCGGCGGGTGGGCTCAGAGCGAGGGTTGTGGTTAGCTGGTCTTCCGTGACTCTGCTCCAGCAGCGGCGAGGCATTTGTTCGGTGCGGTGGTGCGTGGTGGGCTTCCTGTAGGTGAAGTGGATGCAGTGGTGGTCAGTCCAGTGGGGTTCGGAGGTGTGGTTGAAGGAGACGTGTGGGCTTGCGGAAAAGATGGAGTCTAGCGTGTGGCCGGCGGCGTGGGTGGGTGTAGTCACGAGCTGTCTGAGTCCGAGGGTGGCGAGGTTGTCGATCAGGGTGGTGGAGTTGGTGTCCTTGTTGTTCTCGAGGTGGAAGTTCCCATTGGCGCAGAGACAAGACTGATTTGCATATGGCTGGGTCCAAACTGGAATGGCATGGTGAGCAATAAAACGATGGATTTAGGCCCAGATCTCTGTACTGGGGTGAATGTATGACATTGTTCTGCATTCTGTCCATCAATTGTTCTTTTTGCATTCGTCACCCCGAGTGGGACGGGTATGTCCAGACATGGGTCCCGTGCTCTCCATGCCACTGGAGTCAAGCTAGCCTGGCTGAAAGCCCGAAACCGGTCCCAGGATGCTTGTTTCCTGTCTATTGAGGACCTGGCCTGGCAGTTCGGGCTGGACTGTTCTCATTGGGCGCAGGGTCAAGACTGATTTGCATATGGCTGGGCCAAAACTGGAATGGCATGGTGAGCAAAAAAAGGATGGATTTAGGCCCAGATCTCTGTACTGGGGTGAATGTATGACATTGTTCTGCATTCTGTCCATCAATTGTTCTTTTTGCATTTGTCACCCCGAGTGGGACGGGTATAACAAGACATGGGTCCCGTGCTCTCCATGCCACTGGAGTCAAGCTATCCTGGCTGATGAGGGCTGAAAGCCCAAAACCCGTCCTAGGATGCTTGTTTACAGTCTAGGGAGGACCTGGCCTGGCAGTTCGGGCTGGACTGTTCCCATTGGGCACAGGGTCAAGACTGATTTGCATATGGCTGGGTCCAAACTGGAATGGCATGGTGAGCAGAAAAAGATGGATTTAGGCCCAGATCTCTGTACTGGGGTGAATATATGTCATTGTTCTTTTTGCATTTGTCACCCCGAGTGGGACGGGTATGCCCAGACGTGGGTCCCGTGCTCTCCATGCCACTGGAGTCAAGCTATCCTGGCTGATGAGGGCTCAAAGCCCGAAACCGGTCCCAGGATGCTTGTTTCCTGTCTAGGGAGGACCTGGCCTGGCAGTTCGAGCTGGACTTTTCCCATTGGGCACAGGGTCAAGACTGATTTGCATATATGGCTGGGTCCAAACTGGAATGGCATGGTGAGAAAAACAACGATGGATTTAGGCCCAGATCTCTGTACTGGGGTGAATGTATGACATTGTTCTGCATCCTGTCCATCAATTGTTCTTTTTGCATTTGTCACCCCGAGTGGGACAGGTATGCCCAGACGTGGGTGCCGTGCTCTCCATGCCACTGGAGTCAAGCTATCCTGGCTGATGAGGGCTGAAAGCCCAAAACCGGTCCTAGGATGCTTGTTTTCAGTCTAGGGAGGACCTGGCCTGGCAGTTCGGCCTGGACTGTTTCCATTGGGCACAGGGTCAAGACTGATTTGCATATGGCTCGGTCCAAACTGGAATGGCATGGTGAGCAAAAAAACAATGGATTTAGGCCCAGATTTCTGTACTGGGGTGAATGTATGACGTTGTTCTGCATTCAGTCCATCAATTGTTCTTTTTGCATTTGTCACCCTGAGTGGGACGGGTATGCCCAGACGTGGTTCCCGTTCTCTCCATGCCACTGGAGTCAAGCTATCCTGGCTGATGAGGGCTGAAAGCCCGAAACCGGTCCTAGGATGCTTGTTTCCAGTCTAGGGAGGACCTGGCCTGGCAGATCGGGCTGGACTGTTCCCATTGGGCGCAGAGACAAGACTGATTTGCATATGGCTGGGTCCAACCTGGAATGGCATGGTGAGCAATAAAACGATGGATTTAGGCCCAGATCTCTGTACTGGGGTGAATGTATGACATTGTTCTGCATTCTGTCCGTCAATTGTTCTTTCTGCATTCGTCACCCCGAGTGGGTTGGGTATGTCCAGACGTGGGTCCTGTGCTCTCCATGCCACTGGATTCAAGCTAGCCTGGCTGAAAGCCCGAAACCGATCCCAGGATGCTTGTTTTCCTGTCTATTGAGGACCTGGCCTGGCAGTTCGGGCTGGACTGTTCTCATTGGGCGCAGGGTCAAGACTGATTTGCATATGGCTGGGCCAAAACTGGAATGGCATGGTGAGCAAAAAAAGGATGGATTTAGGCCCAGATCTCTGTACTGGGGTGAATGTATGACATTGTTCTGCATTCTGTCCATCAATTGTTCTTTTTGCATTTGTCACCCCGAGTGGGACGGGTATACCCAGACATGGGACCCGTGCTCTCCATGCCACTGGAGTCAAGCTATCCTGGCTGATGAGGGCTGAAAGCCCAAAACCCGTCCTAGGATGCTTGTTTACAGTCTAGGGAGGACCTGGCCTGGCAGTTCGGGCTGGACTGTTCCCATTGGGCACAGGGTCAAGACTGATTTGCATATGGCTGGGTCCAAACTGGAATGGCATGGTGAGCAGAAAAAGATGGATTTAGGCCCAGATCTCTGTACTGGGGTGAATGTATGACATTGTTCTGCATTCTGTCCATCATTTGTTCTTTTTGCATTTGTCACCCCGAGTGGGACGGGTATGCCCAGACGTGGGTCCCGTGCTCTCCATGCCACTGGAGTCAAGCTATCCTGGCTGATGAGGGCTGAAAGCCCAAAACCGGTCCTAGGATGCTTGTTTACAGTCTAGGGAGGACCTGGCCTGGCAGTTCGGGCTGGACTGTTCCCATTGGGCACAGGGTCAAGACTGACTTGCATATGGCTGGGTCCAAACTGAAATGGCATGGTGAGCAAGAAAAGATGGATTTAGTCCCAGATCTCTGTACTGGTGTGAATGTATGACATTGTTCTGCATTCTGTCCACCAATTGTTCTTTTTGCATTTGTCACCCGAGTGGGACGGGTATGCCCAGACGTGGTTCCCGTGCTCTCCATGCCACTGGAGTCAAGCTATCCTGGCTGATGAGGGCTGAAAGTCCGAAACCGGTCCTAGGATGCTTGTTTACAGTCTAGGGAGGACCTGGCCTGGCAGTTCGGGCTGGACTGTTCCCATTGGGCGCAGGGTCAAGACTGATTTGCATATGGCTGGGTCCAAACTGGAATGGCATGGTGAGCAAAACAACGATGGATTTAGGCCCAGATCTCTGTACTGGGGTGAATGTATGACATTGTTCTGCATCCTGTCCATCAATTGTTCTTTTTGCATTTGTCACCCCGAGTGGGACGGGTATGCCCAGACGTGGGTCCCGTGCTCTCCATGCCACTGGAGTCAAGCTATCCTGGCTGATGAGGGCTGAAAGCCCAAAACCGGTCCTAGGATGCTTGTTTCCAGTCTAGGGAGGACCTGGCCTGGGAGTTCGGGCTGGACTGTTTCCATTGGGCACAGGGTCAAGACTGATTTGCATATGGCTCGGTCCAAACTGGAATGGCATGATGAGCAAAAAAACAATGGATTTAGGCCCAGATTTCTGTACTGGGGTGAATGTATGACATTGTTCTGCATTCTGTCCATCAATTGTTCTTTTTGCATTTGTCACCCCGAGTGGGACGGGTATGCCCAGACGTGGGTCCTGTGCTTTCCATGCCACTGGAGTCAAGCTATCCTGGCCGATGAGGGCTGAAAACCCAAAATCGGTCCTAGGATGCTTGTTTACAGTCTAGGGAGGACCTGGCCTGGCAGTTCGGACTGGACTGTTCCCATTGGGCACAGGGTCAAGACTGATTTGCATATGGCTGGGTCCAAACTGGAATGGCATGGTGAGCAAAAAAAGATGGATTTAGGCCCAGATCTCTGTACTGGGGTGAATGTATGACATTGTTCTGCATTCTGTCCATCAATTGTTCTATTCGCATTTGTCACCCCGAGTGGGACGGGTATGCCCAGACGTGGGTCCCGTGCTCTCCATGCCACTGGAGTCAAGCTATCCTAGCTGATGAGGGCTGAAACCGGTCCTAGGATGCTTGTTTCCAGTCTAGGGAGGACCTGGCCTGGCAGTTTGGGCTGGACTGTTCTCATTGGGCGCAGGGTCAAGACTGATTTGCATATGGCTGGGTCCAAACTGGAATGGCATGGTGAGCAAAAAAACGATGGATTTAGTCCCAGATCTCTGTACTGGGGTGAATGTATGACATTGTTCTGCATTCTGTCCACCAATTGTTCTTTTTGCATTTGTCACCCTGAGTGGGACGGGTATGCCCAGACGTGGTTCCCGTGCTCTCCATGCCACTGGAATCAAGCTATCCTGGCTGATGAGGGTTGAAAGCCCAAAACCGGTCCTAGGATGCTTGTTTCCAGTCTAGGGAGGACCTGGCCTGGCAGTTCGGGCTGGACTGTTCCCATTGGGCGCAGGGTCAAGACTGATTTGCATATGGCTGGGTCCAAACTGGAATGGCATGGTGAGCAAAAAAACGATGGATTTCGGCCCAGATCTCTGTACTGGGGTGAATGTATGACATTGTTCTGTATTCTGTCCATCAATTGTTCTTTTTGCATTTGTCACCCCGAGTGGGACGGGTATGCCCAGACGTGGGTCCTGTGCTCTCCATGCCACTGGAGTCAAGCTATCCTGGCTGATGAGGGCTGAAAGCCTGAAACCGGTCCTAGGATGCTTGTTTCCAGTCTAGGGAGGACCTGGCCTTGCAGTTCTGGCTGGACTGTTCCCATTGGGCGCAGGGTCAAGAATGATTTGCATATGGCTGGGTCCAAACTGGAATGGCATGGTGAGCAAAATTACAATGGATTTAGGCCCAGATCTCTGTACTGGGGTGAATCTATGACATTGTTCTGCATTCTGTCCATCAATTGTTTTTTTTGCATTTGTCACCCCGAGTGGGACGGGTATGCCCAGATGTGGGTCCCGTGCTCTCCATGCCACTGGAGTCAAGCTATCCTGGCTGATGAGGGCTGAAAGCCTGAAACCGGTCCTAGGATGCTTGTTTCACGTCTAGGGAGGACCTGGCCTGGCAGTTCGGGCTGGACTGTTCCCATTAGGCGCAGGGTCAAGACTAATTTGCATATGGCTGGGTCCAAACTGGAATGGCATGGTGAGCAAAAAAACGATGGATTTAGGCCCAGATCTCTGTACTGGGGTGAATGTATGACATTGTTCTGCATTCTATCCATCAATTGTTCTTTTTACTATTTATTTTCCCCCTGACTCTCTGAAATTCACCCCCTCATCCAGAAACCTTGGGGCTCTTCTCTGAAATGAAAATGGATACCTTTAGTATCCATTTACTTACTACAGCACACTTTCAATTACTGAACAAATGAAATATATAAATTCACATGCCATTTAAAGCGGACAAAACACTAACCAACTCATTAGAATTTAGATGACTGTCCTCCTGTGGTCTTCTACCTGGCCACCCCAATACCCATTCAGTATACTCACCGGTGATAAACTTCACTACCCAACTCTTGTGTAATTTACAGAAGAATCCACCAACCTCAGGTTATCACTGCAAGGCCTACTGGCTCACAATCCCCAAATAGGCCTTGTACAAATTCCTGAGACTATTTCTCACAGGAGTAAACAGTATAGCATCAAGCTACCTGCCTGATATCATACCCCTATGCACATATACTTCAAATCTACAATCCAGCAGCCTCAATCGTCTAGCAGCTACTCAGCCACAATCCATCTAGGTTCTGATATTTGACCTTCTAGGCTCTTTGCATCGGAACTCCCTGCTACAAAGCACTATTCTATTCCCTCTCTTTAGACCTGTCAGCCTTAGGGGGTCTTCTACCATCCTATTTTTGTTAATTAATTAACATAAATGATTAATATCATTTATGTTGCCCTTAGGACTCTGTGCACTTTACCACAGCTGACTTGTGGTAAAATATTTGTGCTCATTCCTAAAACCTGGTAAAATCGGCTTACACCTAATTGGCAAAGTAATTTTCTTATAAATCCACAGTAAAAGTGGTATTCCAGATACTCAAGGCTGGTAAATGAAATTCTACTAGTGGGCCTGCAACACTTATTGTTCCACCCACTTAAGTGGCCTCTAAAACTAGTCTCAGACTTGGCATTTGCAGCATTTAGTACAGTTTAAACTGCAAATTCGACTTGGCAAAATAACCCCTTTGCCAAGCTTAAAAATCCCTTTTTATTACATATAAGTCGACCCGAAGGTAGGCCAAAGCAGCCCTTAGTAGCACCCTGCATTGTATTTTAAAAGATGGACATGTCCTTTTATGTTTCACATGTCCTGATAGTGAAAAACGAACAAATTAGATTTCCTTTACACATTACCCCAAGTTTCGCCTGACTGCTTTTGTGCCAAACTACCAGAGGGATAGGCACAGGTTAATTTAGTGACCATTTGTGGTTCACCCTAACAAGGATTGTGGCTATTGTTTGAGTAGGGTTTCACCCCCTAAACCAACAACCCAGTTTCACACACCTCTCTACACGAATTCATAACAGCTGTGAAAAGTCACTTATTGCAACTTTTGATAAGATAGTGAATATTCTGCATCTTACTGTAACTAGGAGAACTTTATATCAATGCTTACCCTTCTGCCTTACTGAAAATGTTTACTTCATGAATGCAGAATCCTAAAGTTAGTTATATGCCACAACATTAGTTAAATGTTTTGTCATTGTTAACTTCAACCACAGAACTAGTGCAACTAAACCACACAACAACTGTTATTTTGTCTAAACTATGAGCATCAACCTGGACTTTTGGAGCAGGGTCAAAACTGTGAATAGCCCCATCCATTTGATCAATGTCCTATCATTGATGCTATGTGAAATGTTTATGATCAAAATGTTGCTACTATCAAATAAATAAAGGAAATACATTATTTACAAATGTAGTGCCCTAGAAAAGCCTAATAAATAAGCAACTCAAAAAAAATAAGCTGCTGCAACAAGTGTTAATGAAGCTCTGTACCCCCAAAAAGTTTTACAATCATCTTTCTTTGGTGGTAGTAGAAATGTGTGTAACAATAATTGTGGAGGGGGAACGTCTTCATAGTGGACACTTTATGAGGAAGGGTACTGAAAGCAGAGGAATAGTAGTGCAAAAGTGAGGAGAAGTTTCAGTACTTAAGTCTTGGAGGAATAAAGATTTGCCAAGTGGAATGAATTTGGTAATTAAGCCCTTGAGGCTATGTGTTAAGGAATTTATGTGAAAGCAAGCAAGAAGGAAGTAGGCCCAACAACCATGAAACTGGAGCGTAAACATTTTCTGATGGTTGGAGGATAATTGTGGGAGGCCAGTAACTATCTATAATAAGTCAGAATTACACCCTGTGTGAGCCTCTATTTACACAGTCCATAAGAAGACCTGTGGTTTGAAAATGCGGCCACTTGAAATTTTTCCCATCCCTTTCCACTAGAAATGTAAAATTTGAGAACCATGAGTTGCAATAGTTACAAGGGGGAGCCACAAGTGAGAAAACTGCATAGCATGTTCTAGGAGTGATGATGGGCCAAGGGAATGATAATTAGCTAAAGGAAAAGTAAGTCTGGTAGGAGAGCTTTGGAGAGACTGGTGCACAGGCACAGGAAGATGAACAGGAACTTTGGTATTTCCTTCATGCATATGTAAGACCAGACGTTGGTGTGAGTGAACTTCGGCTTTTGCTGAAAGCTGTCTTAAAGATGAAGATTTTTGAAAAAAAGGAAAGGTAAGAACAAAATGGCACAGCATAAATATGTAGGAAGGGATCACATACGTTTGTGCCAAAACCTAACATAAGCCTTTGACAGGGATTGTTGAAGAGTAGAACTTCATGACCATGCTATTTAAGGTTCAAATCTTGGGAACCCCAACAGGAGTGTTTGACTAAAAGGTACTTGATGTTCTTATTTAAAACATGTTGTAGCTTTTCTAGGGAGCCGGATCAATGTGGGAGTAACAAGGTTTGCACAATTGAAGCATGCGGCCAAAAGTAATTTTGCATACGGCTGCGTTTTGAGTGGCATAGTGGGTGAAAAAAAATGTTTTGGAGTGCGACCTTAAGCAATTGCCAGTAGCTGAGATTTTTTCATACATTCCTTGAATTACTCTGTTATTTTTTGCACTCTCTGTCCTAAGCGTGACCGGTGTCCCAGATGGGTCCCATGATCACTGTGCCAAAGGATGCAGGTTATAGCTCTAGATGAAGCCTAAGGAGTCTGAAACCAGTCTGAGGTTGCTTGTGTTTCCACCTAGAAGGGATATGGCCTAGCAGTTTGAGCTTGACTGTTCATATCAGAGGTGGACCAAGACTGATTTGCAAACAGCTGGTGTCTCAGGTGACATAGGGGGCTAAAAATGAGGTCCTAGTTGTGACCCATAGTGTTATGTGCTGGATTGAGGCCCTAACATAGGTGCGCCGTTTCAGAGGCACAAATCCTTCGTGCCACAAAGATAGGCAGGCCCTTTCACCTACATTAGCCCGCCCTTCACACATAACGAGCAACAAAGGCTGTCCCTTATCTGACGTGTGCTCTGGGTGCAGAAGGCGGTCCATCCTCAATACGTCATATCCATGTCCAACAGTGACTAACCTACGTCACAACGAGTTCTTAAAAACAGACCCTTAGCTCTTGGGATTTTCCCTAGCACAGGATTATTGATTTCTCCAAGAACTCATTAAATATGCATGAACCACTATTTCCTAAGGGTTCATTCCTGACGTCTTCCTCTGACCGACTGTACGTCAATACTAACATTCCAAGGCACCTATCAGGTATAAATATACCTCCCTTTGCCCAAGCAAACCAGAGGGGACCGAGACTTTCCATGCCGACACTCTGACCTGAGACGCTGCAACCTGCAACATGCCACAGCTCCAGCTGGCAGAGGTCCATCCACTCCATCCTGGGGTGTCCAGCTCAACACCAGGATGAAGTCCCACTAAGGTAATGGGGTTAGACTAAATCCTAGGGGGATTCTTGGCTCTCTAAGACCTACACACATGCTAGGTACACTTAGGTACATCTAGCTAGGCATCATAGGGGTATAGGCTTTATCTTAAATGCATTCTGTATTTCATGTATGTGTTCATTACTATTGCACAATAGTAAAACTGTACCATACATTTTTATTTAACTGCACTGCTGTCCATATTTCTCTACTACTGTCCAACAGTTGTCGCAGCACATATAACCAGTACTAGAACAACAACTGTGCAATACATTTTATTGTAAACACACCCGACTGTTTCTTCTATGTACTTCTCTGAGATGAGTGACTGAATGAAAAGTAGTATATTGTTTCCACAATCCTGAGGGATCAGGGTTTTATGTTATGCGGTTGCCAGAAGCTATTCCCTTCTTGTTGTCAAGAAGTTTCTAGTGGCCTCTGAGCTAGCTGGTACACAGTAATTAAGTTTAATATACGCGATAGGGGCATACCGACCTCTGTCCTATGCCAAGCCTATAGTGTATGTTATTCCAATGCGCAGAACCTATTAGGGAAATAGGAACTACACTACATGACGCCCAAACGTGAATTTGGCACTTATTTAACAGTAGAATCTGAGTAGTTCAGTCATGCTTATTCTCAGAGACCCCTACTCACAAAACGCCGAACACGTCTGGAGTGGGTAGGCACAAAATTCCGCCACAGCTGAGTAGGCAATCTTCCTATGTATTGGCTGTTGGTTAATCAAGCTTGAAGGAAAAATTTCCCGAACAATTGTGCCTTTTAAAACCTTATCTTAAAACCCTTTAGGACATTTTGTTTTCACAACACAATGTCTGTCGAGGCAGCTGCTCCTGTCACTGGGACACAGGTCTCAAACGACGAAGAGGAAGCAAATGCAATACATTTTGCATCCAAAATCAGGCATACACTCACACAAAAACCCCTCAGACATGGTTTAACAGACCGAGAGGGTACAGTGATATTAATAGAGGCACACGAAGATTATCAAACAGATGTGTTCTATTCTTGCAGTAAATGCAACAACTCAGATTTTTCATTCTTACATACATGAAAAAGTCCCAGTGGTCTACACTCCGTTCGAGGAGATTAAGATTCCGCACACTGACCAGGACCACAATTTCTAGTTTAGTGGCGCCCTACAACAAATAAATAAAACCAGGTTCGGTCCGCTAGGTAGACCAGGAGCTACACGGCCAATATTAGCTGGCTACCCACCACATCCTGACATTGACATAATGCCACAAGATGCACTGCTCTTACAACACAAAGAGTTGGTAAAACTCTTACAGAGCCATGACGCAACTATACATGAGGACACTTGGTGTCCAGCCCACAGTAGCTACAAATAACACAGCTCCAACACAGAGCACCGCTACTAAAATCACTCCACAAACATTACACACACTAATGGGTAAACTACCCACAAAATGTGAACAGATTCCTTTCTGGGTAGCTCAGAAAATTATCCAGTTAGAAGCAGTATTTCCAAATACCACACCATTTGAAAGCATGTAATGCTAACACTCTGCTTGCCCATGGGGATCACACCACAGTTAGAGGTCTGCACCACTTGGGGTACAGTCTTTGCTGCCATATATACCAGGACTCATGGTATTCCTTCCTTAGCAGTATTCCAGATGTCTTACGACAGATACAGAACAAGTATGGAGCTGAACCAGCTCTGACCTTAGGTATGAAATTACTAGGTAACTACGACCAGGTATCAACAATAATACTAGCTAACATTAAAGGGAAGCAGCTTCAGTGGCGATCCGCCAACACCTAAGAGAGGTCAGTCTTATAGACCAACCACAAGAACTTCCCAAAATAATTGAAACTGCATATGCAGAACTGGGAAGGGACAGTTTGGGTGGGAAAGCTTTTAAAACCACAGCTAATGGGCAGTCCTGAGAAGGACAATTCTAAGCAGACACCTACTTCTTCTAAAAGAAGTGGGATAATAATAAAAAACAAAAATTTTCAGAAAAGATTCTCAGTCCCGAGGTGGGTCTCCTCAACAGGAGCCCTCTGCAAAGAGGTATAACCTTAGGAATAGGGATAATATTAGGAAACCTGACAGGTATCAGGATACTGATACACATTCCTCTCGACAAACAACACAGGGAGAGAAGGAAAGTCAGCACACAAAGAAGAGCGCAAGCAGTCCAGAGACAAGCACGCTCCGGACTCTTCTAAAACAGAAGACAAGCCACAATCCAAACCTCAATTTAAAAAGAAGAAAGTTGCAGGTCTCAAAGTTAGACATGCACAGAATCCTAAGGACTCAACTTCTGAACGGGGAATGGGCTCAGACAATGCTAGACAGTGCGGCAGAAGTAACAATAGCTCGCCAGAACTTGAAGGAATTTCTGGACAGCAAAATTGAATGATTACATCACGGTGGAAACACCAGACAAAAGGGTGAGCGTCCCACACAAGTTATATGAAATAACACTCCGCATGGAGGAGGAAAAACACAGGAAAGTAAAAGGTCTCTTTGTGAAGAACCTATTGTCTGGTTTTGACATACTGTTAGCAGAACAAGATTAGCCACCAGCATTCGTCAGGGAGCGCCCAAAGGGAGAAAATATATTTTTCCTGCATTTTCCAACCATGTTCCAGTTCACCTTAAACATACATATGCACGGGAGTGGGCAGTAGCCCAAGCTCCAGCATTGTATAAAAATCACGCTGGATGGGATGATGCCTCAACCCACCATGTGATCCCATTAATAGTTTCACCACATGCTCAAAGACAATATCATATTTAAGCAAGAAGCTAAAAACACAGGTCAGGAAGATCTTAGATCAACTTGAATACCAGGAGATCATTGAAAAATACACTTCACAAAAGAACAATCCCTTGTTTCACTTATCAAAACATGATAATACATTTCGTCTAGTTTTCATTTACAGACACTTGAACACTTGCACAAAGACATATGCTGTCCAACATGCAGATAGTGCCGCATTAATGAATAACATTATGCGGGAAAAAATACAAAACGACACTTGTTGTCTCAAATGGATTTTTCTGTCAAACTATAGCACCTGAAAACAGGTACCTAACAGCATTTAGTATATTAGAGTCCCAGCGACAAATTTTTGTCATCTCCCCCGTGGGTATAAGAACAGCTCAGGGGTATTTTCTGAAAGAGTTACTGAATGGCTAAAGCACTTTGATGAAGAAGCGTTGTCCTATATGGATGATATTTATCTAACGGACGACCTATTGGGGAAACACTTGACCAGGGTGAGCACCATTATTATGGGATTCGCCTCTGGGGGCTACAAATTTAATTTTGAGAAAACAAAAATTGCCCGCCTCTGTGTCCTATTTTTGGGATACTAGTTTTCAAGTGAAGGAAAAAGCCTGGCAGCTAACTTTTTAGAAAAGTGTGTACTGCTCCAGCCTCCAAAGACATTAAAACAACTTCCAATCAGTACTGGGATTCCTAGATTTTGGCAGAACATACATTTTGGATTTCGCAGAGAGAGTAAAACCTTTCTACGACCTTTTTCAAACCTGACTTTTCAGTCAAACACTGGACACAAGAACACATCAATATTCTTTGTTCACTCCAGGAAGATATTATTGCTTCCAAACACATACACACACGTGTAAACTTGCACCACTTGGTACTCAGTATCATTTATGGTCAATGCGGGTACACTTATTAAACCTTTAATGAAGGTGAAACTGTACCAATCGCATACAAATCTCATCTGTACACAAACACAGAAATGAGTTTTAATTCAACAGGAAAAAATTCTGACAACCATTCAGACTGCTGTAGCAAAAGAAAGAGCACTGGCACATGGGATGATGCATTATAGTCGTCACCCCGGTACCGGGGCTAGCATTCCTAATGCCAAAGCCTTATATCCATAATGGATACAAAGGGCTAATTCTTTTGCTGCATCAGACTTTGAATCCAGATTTGATCCAAGTTTAAAAACACAGGCATTCCTGCAATATGAGAAAGAACATCATCTACCAAATGAAATCTTGCCTCTAGATCAGTATGAATTTGTAAGATTTACACTGATGGGTCTGCCCCACCGGCCGCCTTTGTTAAAGAACAGATGCTGGATGGCAAGTTCCGTCCTCAGTGCACCAAAAAACTACCTCTAGGTAATAGCACGGCTCGGTTGGCAGCTTTAAAAGCCCTGATACTTGCACTTGTAAACACGGATTGAGAATTCCCCACACTCATTGTGTGCGATTCCTTTTTACTGTGTGCAATCATGTAATAAATATTTACACCATTGGGAACAAAATGGGTTTAAAGATGAAAAAGGTGGCATAATTAAACACAAAAATTATGGGAACAGGTAGTGGAGTTGAAAAATACGACCTACCAAACAAAAACTCACGTGATTAACACACTGAGTCATCAACGTGATGGCGTGCAAGTTGCAGGGAATTCATTGGCTGTAGAAGCCACACAGGGGGCTGTTCACACAGCTTCCGTAGCTGCGCACACTCGTTCAACAATGAGAATAGACGGTTAGAATATGGAGGCTGTAATTGTTTCACGCAAAGGCAGCACAGCAGTGCCTAAGAAATTTCCACTTATATACTCCTACAAGTTAGGTGCACACAACATTCCATATGCTCAGATTCCTGGAGTGGGGGATAGAGTATTTCCAAATATGGATAGTAGGCAGGAATTAATCATTTAAAGCACACAAGGGCTTGGGCTCCGCGCATTCAGGGGTAATCGCTACTATTTCTTCATTGCAACAGTGCTATTGGTGGCCAAGGTTCAGAAGTCAGACTATTGGCTTTGTCTTGAACTGCAAAATCTGCAAACAAATGCCAGGCTCCACCATCACAAGACCCGCGCAGGTCCCATTGCTAGACAGCATCACACTGTCCACTAGATTGTGTCGTGTAACAGGACCACTGCGGCCCCTCAAATTTTGAGGTGGTTTAAAAATATATCTTGGTGGCAGTGGATCCGTGCTCAAGTTTACTATAGGTATGGCCTCAGCACTCGGCTGACGCTCAAAACTGTTATAGAAAGATTTGCGATTCCATAACAGGAGATACGCAATCAACGTTACACCCTGACTGTGGCTCCACGCTTAGCTCTCGGGCTGACAAAGAGGCCATGGAAGGGATGGACGTAGTATTGCGGTACTCCTCTCCAACGTCATCCTGAGGGAATTTAGGTAGAGGAGAGGAAGGACTGGGGCATAGAGCAATCCTTAACAGCTAGGGTATTAGGCGGGGCGCTAGTGAGGTCAAACACTTATATGGATTCAGGGGCAATACACACCCAGCCAAGAAGCTCTCTAGGAGGTCTGACTCCATTTACGAATGTGGGAACCTGATCATAAATGTGAAGGCACAGTGGCAGATGAAAACCATTCTGTATCTATGATCGTTTGGCTGTTTTACAGGAACTAAAGGAAACAAAGAAACAAACAAAGATTCTGTCAAAGTGAAACAGGCAGCCACTGGGAAGTCGAGGTAATCACGGCAAGACCTGTCTGAATCCCAAAAGTCGGGAATCTGGGCAGAGAGAGATAAAGATCGCGGACACAAAGGAATTTGGCCCCTCATACAGAAATACATGTGCCAGTCCTTAAAGTGAAAGGAACAAGAACTGTACTTTTGCCGCATCTTGCCGTGAAAAAGGAAAACAGATTCATTTCAAATGAAAGAATCAGCCAAAACTATGTGGCCAATACTGAGCAGTAGGCCTCGTGAACTCCACAGTAGTAGACGTCCCTCTCACTACTATTCAAGAACTTCAAACTGAAAAGCTCATCACGTTTGAGAAATCAAATCCATGGAGTGGGGGACTATGCAACAATGCAATGGAACTAGTTCTCCTTGAACCAACCTTTCAAATTCAAAATAAAAGTCAAGACAACACTCAAGTTGCAATTTGACCAAAAACAAATGTGTACACCAACGTTTTTTCAACAAAAGCATCAAATAATAAATGCTTCAACGTTTTTCAAGAAAAACATCAAATAATAAATGCTTCAACGTTTTTTCAACAAAAACACCAAATAATAAATGCATCAACGTTTTTCAACAAAAGCAACAACTAATAAATGCTTCAATGTTTTTCAACAAAAACATAAAATATTAACTTCAACATCTGAAAGTTTTTCAGCAAAGACATCAACTATTAACTTCAACATTTCAACGTTTTTCAACAAAAAACAGCAGAAATAACTTCAGCTAAACACGGTGCAATTTCATACAGCTACTGGCTATTTCATTAACTTTGATACGTTTTCCATGGCTCCACGTGAACAGGAAGCGAAGCCAGCAGAAAAACAAACAACGAACATGCAAGTATACATTTTTGAACCTTTTCTTTTTCCAAAAGATACAGACCTGGTTTCACCATGGCTAGAACTATGGAGTATTTCTGGGTTCATCTTTTTCTGTTCTAGCTTTGCTTAGAGCTAGCTTTTAGTATGACTTTTAGTGGACACTTTCTACAACACAGGATCAACATAAACCTGAAGCCACGTCCATTTTCAATTCAAATGCAAAAGAGACTTATAAATGTATTCGGCCTGAACAAGCCTTTGTATTCTAAATGATGTATTTAATCATCCGGTTTTTAATTCTGATTAATGTATTTTGAACTTTCATTCATTTTCATTCATTTTATCATTTATTCAGTGATGTCATTACCTGCAGTACATTTTTCTGAAAATTGGGTTACTGATACAGTGAATAATATGCTGTCTGTTTTAGGAATAATTGCTACATTTTGAGATCATGAAATGTTAGAGATTTATTCTTATTGTGACGCTTTCTACCTGTTACCTTCATTAAGGTTATCAACTCCTACACAAGTGTAATGCATCTAGAAATGGGGTTGGTTAAACACCAGTAGGAACATTGCCGAACACCACCAAACACCATCGCATGGGGGTGGAATAGTTGACATACATCAGCAGGGGCAACATTAGATGCCATTTACAAAACAACAGGACAGACCCAGTTAGGAAAGTATGGGTGGTTTGGCCTTTTGACACAAATACCTGTCACAAAAATGATTCCTGAACATCACCAAGGGACTCAGTATACATAAGCCAGACCTACGTTATGTACCGATAACATCCAGAGGTAGTGAAATCCTACAGTGTAGGGAAGTTGTGCCCTTTTTTGGCTAGAAGCCCCAACACTGAAAGTAGTGAACCAAAAGTTTCCTTTATAAAGTTCAAATGCTTTGAGCAATCTGAAAACCATGCTTGTGCAGCACTTTTATTTTTCATTTCACATCAGCTAAAGAAATATTTTTCTTTTTTGCAAAATAGCACTCTTAAATACAGACTGCCCCTCTTTCCTTTTTTGATAAATTTTATCTTTCACACACAAGCAGTGTGATGCACCTTGGGAATACCTTGCAAACAGGAACTATGCTTCTCATGGTTTCTAATATTTAAAAGACCAGTCTGAAAAGACTGCAACTGCAACATACCTGTTCTCTGATGCCTGTTTTTGCTGTGAAGAATGCGTGGTCATCATCTGTCTGACACTTCCAAAGGAAACGCCAGCGGCATTTACCACCAGGCTGGAACTGCTGAAGTCCCATGCTTGGCTGTGTCCCAAGCGTATTCCCATCAAACCCAAGCATTCCTTGCAAATCCAAGGTATCGATTACAGCACCGGCTGCCTCAGAACCAGCAACTGGCAGCACTGCTCATTCTGTGCTCCCACAACGATTCTGCGAGGTATTACAAAGGTCCGTCCCCTGCAGTAACTAGCAACAGAAATGTTGTGTCTCTCAGCCACTTGTTATCTCGATTTTGCTAAAACACGTCCTGAAACACATTTTTTCTCTTATTGTTCCAACTCTGACCGAGTGCTTGGAGCTTTCCCTCTAAAATTGACCTTTCTTATTTTTTTTCTAAAGAGAGCATGGTCTTCTGAACAGCTTGTAAGAGTTTTCAATTTTATAAACAGGAGCTTTTATAAGTAACTACTGACTCTAAGAGAGTATTTTTAATGACACTATAGATTTTTCCTGTCTCCACAGAGTCTATAGTAATTTTACATATTTTAACAGCTGCTATTTTTTCAGCTCATAAACCACTCTCATGCAACTACCTGCCAATCATATGCAAATGCCTATTTTAGCCACGTAGTTTGCTTTTAATGGGTTATTCATGGTTGTCCATAGATTGGAGTGGGTGTTATGTGCTGGATTGAGGCCCTAACATAGGTGCGCCATTTCAGAGGCACAAATCCTTCGTGCCACAAAGACAGGCAGGCCCTTTCACCTACATTAGCCCGCCCTTCACAAATAACGAGCAACAAAGGCTGTCCCTTATCTGACATGTGCTCTGGGTGCAGAAGATGGTCCATCCTCAATACGTCATATCCATGTCCAACAGTGACTAACCTACGTCACAACGAGTTCTTAAAAACAGACCCTTAGTTCTTGGGATTTTCCCTAGCACAGGATTATTGATTTCTCCAAGAACTCATTAAATATGCATGAACCACTATTTCCTAAGGGTTCGTTCCTGACGTCTTCCTCTGACCGACTGTACGTCAATACTAACATTCCAAGGCACCTATCAGGTATAAATATACCTCCCTTTGCCCAAGCAAACCAGAGGGGACCGAGACTTTCCATGCCGACACTCTGACCTGAGACGCTGCAACCTGCAACATGCCACAGCTCCAGCTGGCAGAGGTCCATCCACCCATCCTGGGGTGTCCAGCTCAACACCAGGATGAAGTCCCACTAAGGTAATGGGGTTAGACTAAATCCTAGGGGGATTCTTGGCTCTCTAAGACCTACACACATGCTAGGTACACTTAGGTACATCTAGCTAGGCATCATAGGGGTATAGGCTTTATCTTAAATGCATTCTGTATTTCATGTATGTGTTCATTACTATTGCACAATAGTAAAACTGTACCATGCATTTTTATTTAACTGCACTGCTGGCCATATTTCTCTGCTACTGTCCAACAGTTGTCGCAGCACATATAACCAGTACTAGAACAACAACTGTGCAATACATTTTATTGTAAACACACCCGACTGTTTCTTCTATGTACTTCTCTGAGATGAGTGACTGAATGAAAAGTAGTATATTGTTTCCACGATCCTGAGGGATCAGGGTTTTATGTTATGCGGTTGCCAGAAGCTATTCCCTTCTTGTTGTCAAGAAGTTTCTAGTGGCCTCTGAGCTAGCTGGTACACAGTAATTAAGTTTAATATACGCGATAGGGGCATACCGACCTCAGTCCTATGCCAAGCCTATAGTGTATGTTATTCCAATGCGCAGAACTTATTAGGGAAATAGGAACTACACTACAATAGCAATCACCACCAGTGGCTGAGATTAATTCAATCATTGCTTCAATCACTTTGTTGTTCTTTTGAAGTAGACATCCTAAGTTTGATGGGCATGTCCAGACTGTCGCTCGCTATGCCAGAGTACCTAATGTATACTTTACTGATGAGGGAGACGTACGCCAGCATTTTGCTGCTGATGATGAGTTTGTTTTGATCATGCCTGGTTTAGTATTTTCATTGAAGATGTTGATTACCTTCTTGGAATGGTGTGTTGTCTCAAGCTCTCTTTTTTATCATCTATTATTTTTATTTAAAATGCATTTGCTGTATAATCAATACTGACTAGTTCTTTTTGCAAAGGTAAGGTTTTTTTTTTTTTGCTCTCTTGATGGCTTTGCGATACCCCTTCTTTGTTTTGGGCCTAGCCTAGTCAGCCTATAACAGGAGTTGTATTCCTCCATCATTCCCAATTATGGTTTTACCTTTTCAATTGTTCTAGGTCCCTTCTGAATTTTCTTTTGCTAGCTTTGAGGGTCTGCTTTTGACGTTTTGTTTGGTTTGTTCCCTGTTTTCCTCGCACAGTAGTTCTTATAAGGTAGATTTGCTCTGTTTACCTGTTGGTTCATAATTGCAAAGGAATGTTTATTCTGTTAACTTGGTCTACAAATACTGAATTGAGGGTATGACAAGATATGCCTTGAGCTACATGCATTTTGATTGATTTCAATGCTTGGATATTTTTGACCAGGTTAGATGTTGATTTGTTGTCCATGTCTACCCTGATGATAAAATCACCTCTATTGATGATTTTTGAATAAATGTTGAATGTGAAATGTGAAAAGTTTTTACTTTCTGAAATACAGCCTGATGACGAGTTTGGCGGTGTGGGAGCGGGCTGCCACACCAATGCCCCCCTCCCACACCGCCAAACTCATCCGTCAACTGCCCGCCAGATTAGAAGTTTTCTCCTTGTCTGGTGGGCGGTGCATTGGCGTGCCCAGATGCTGATCCTTAGAAAAGCACCACTATAGAAACGCTAAAGCAATTTTCTGCATGGCATTAACTGTTAAGCCCATACTGTGCAGGAACTGGGGATGCATGCATAGAGGGGTGTACACCATGTGCCCCCATGCATGCATCCCCAGGGACCTGAGGCAACAGGGGGCCCTATAGAGCCCTCTTAGTTTCCTCGCCACCACATTTTTCATAACGGGCTCACCGCCATGAAAACTGCGACAGCAAGGAAACTCACAATTTGCTTGGCAGTGTCGCAGCAGCACTACATGCATATTGCTGGCCTCAGACCACTGAAAGACTGTCAAGGATCGCGGATCCCTGGAGGTATCAGCAGTCCCATGGCGGTCCGACCACCCAACTTGTAAGAGGGTGGTCAGACTGCCAGTGCAGCAGTAGCCCCACCGCCACCATGGGTTTGGTGGTCCATCGAAGTGCCAAACTCATAATCAGGCCCATAGTCCCTGAAATGGAAGTTAAAATCCTCCAGCGGAGTAAAGTTGCTGGTCCCCCTGAAGCTGGTCACTTTGGTGGGAAAGTCTCTGAGTGGGGGTAGTTTAAATTATGCAGCCACCAAAGTCCTCACATTGGGCAGATACTTTTTGCACCTTCACCCTATCAAGAATCCTACTGAAGGACTTACTCACCTTTGCTGTGAGGTTACACTGACACTCTGGAGGTCTTAGAATTCCAAAAATTTTCTAAGTCCCAACTTTTCAAAGTTTCTGAAGAAGCTCACCTTGGTCACTTTTAAGGCTCCCAGGACCTCTTGGCAGCACTTATGGGACTCACTCCAGCAGAGGCCACCAGGAGGGTTCAGTCCAGATCCATTATTATTGATCATCCGGGAAATTTAGGAAAAATTCCCCTGCAGCTTGTTGTGTCCCTGTAGCTATAAAAAATACCAGTCAACTGACCTTTGGAATCCACTTCTTACTTTTGAGTACAAGTGAGAGCAGGTCCAGCCCTTCAGGTCTACACACTCATCTCACACAACAGGGCCAGTCCTCTTCTGTTCTTCCACGTATTCAGAGAGTATTCTGATGAGCTGTAGGGGAGGTGCTACTTTTGTGGCCACTCTTCTCACTTTTGCAGATTATGTTTTCCTTACAACAAACTATCCCACAATGCACTCTTCGGAAGCACATCCAACATGGCAGAATCTTTTTGTTCCTGAAAGTAGGTTGTGTGCCAGCAACGTGATTAGGCAAATTAGCTGTCCCCTCCTTTTCAACTGAATCAAAATGGTTTTGGGACCAGCTTCTCCCTTCACCAGCCTGTTGTCAAACTGGTGACAAATGGCATAAGGAACAACAGCCTTCCCTTCCTTAGGTCTCCCTTTACACTTAACTATGAATGGACAAGCTTTATCCTGGTCCCTTTTAAGTTAATGAAGTTCCTGGACCCTCCCCAGCTATCTATTTTTGGTTGAAAGAAATCACATACCTCATCTGCAGGTCTTACTGTTACAAGGCCTAAGCCTTCACTCATTAAGGGGAAGCACTGACATGGCCATGTCAGGTGCTGTCTAACCCTATTCATCCACTAGAGTTTTAGGCAGGTAAATTGTAACTTTTAAAAAGTCATGTTTCCTTAATATTGATTAGAAATCTGACCTCACCAATGAATCAGATTTTTAATAAATATTAAAAACAGTGGTTTAATCGCTTCTGTAGCTTATCCCAATCCAAAGTCAGCAGACTAACAATAAGGGGCCGATTCCGATTCCGGCCGGAAAACGTACCGACCGACTCGGAGCCGGAATACATTCCGACCGACACGTACCGGTGCAGCCCGACCCGCCAAGTACGATGAGAAGCGAGCAAAACCTGACCGACTCGTACGGAACACAAGCCGAACGACCGAGCCGCGCGGAAAACAGCAATCCGGCCGGAAAAAGCACGCGCTTCGAACCGACCGACTCGCACCCGGAACAATACCGAACGAGACGTACCCGCGGACTCCCACCCGCCAAGTACGATGCAAGGCATGGAAAACACGACTGAGTCGCACGGAGGACAAGCCGTACGACCGACACGCATACAAAACTGCGAGGCGAAGCAACCCAAAACACCGCGACCGACGCGTACGCAGCATAGAAAACAGCACAAACACAGCGTGAACGAAACGGACAAGCCCGTACGAGACAACTGCAGGGTCCGACTCGGTCACAAGAACGTCTCCTACATGCACGAAAAGTACAAAGGGAAAATACACAAAAAAGGCCAAACAAGCAATTACAAAGCCAATAAATACTGGGGGGAGGGGCAGGGAACAAAGACACACCCACAACTCCACCCATATAAAGGACACAAATCCCTACCATGATCCTTTGCAAATTCAAATTACCTGCCAGCACTCAACAGACAGCAACCACACACCCACAGCTCATCCATCACACAAGCCACACACCATCAGCACCACAACAAATAGAAACCTCCATACACCTAGCAAAACACACACTCACACACCTTCACCTGCACACCAACACACACATCACTCACCATCACCACCCATCACCATGCCCCCAAAGAAGAATCACAAGTTCCTAGATAGTGAATTGGAAGTCCTGGTAGATGAGATCCTCAGGGTAGAGCCACAGCTCTTTGGTACACTGGTCCAACAGACACCCATGTCACAGAAAACAAAGATGTGGGAGAGGATCGTCGACAGGGTGAACGCACAATCACCATGTTTGCGCACAAAGACAGACATCCAGAACAGGTGGTATGACGTGCGCAGGAGGGTCAAGGAGCTGTTGAAGAAGGACTACATCTTGAGCCAACACACCGGCAGTGGCCCTCCTGCCAAGCCACTATACCTCAGGCCCTGGGAGGAGAAGGTGCGGGCCATCCTACCACCAGTGAGCGTATATGGACTAGAAAACATCCCAGAGCCTGGTGAGTACACAACAAATGTACACAATATTCTGCGACTACACACACACATCACTGTCAAGGGGAGAGTCAAACCATGCACTCTTAGCAAATACACAGCAACCAGAACAGAATCATCCCAAAATGTGTATGTCACTCAGAGAAACACAACACATGCCATCTCAAAGTGACATTTAACTGTGTCATCACATGTACAAACACAACTACAACTACAGCTAGGCAGTGGCACAAATATAACTGACAAACACATCCAGACAAGTAGCCACCACTACAACACCACCACACAGTGAAGCCCACTGAAAGAAAGGAAATATGTTTATGCTGGGCAAGTCAGTGTAGCCAATAGCATCATGGGAGTTGTAGGCACAGATATTGCTCACCCTCACAATTGGCCCATCAACACCACTCTCAACCATGCTCACATCACAGGGAGTGGAAAAGGACTCACAAGATGGCTGACACTGGCGACTGCTGTGGGGAGCACAAGGCCCTGCTGGCAACTGTGCAACAACCAACAGCAGGACACCACTGACTGACATCCTGAAAGACAACTTGCACTCCCTGCAATGGAAGCACGTTCCATGGTGGGATATCTGGCTGGGTGGGAAGGAGGACTCACAGCACTGACCATAGTCACAAGCACCTCCCCTCACACACACCCTCAACACAAACTCCACAGAACCCACCTGGGAGAATGCAATGACTCACATCCTAACTCAAGATCCCACAAAGAACCACCACCCTGGGTCATGCTGTGTGAAGCACAGGGACACTCCTGGGACATTTAGCCAAACAACTGCCAGGACAACACTCCCAGCCATCCATTCAGCACAGGCAGCCCACCCCACAGGGAAGCAGAGTCAAAAGGAAGGAAGTATGGGAATGCTGGGAAGGGGGTGGAGGCAATAGCATGATGGGAGTTGTAGGCACAGATATTGCTCACCCTCACAATTGGCCCATCAACACCACTCTCAACCATGCTCACATCACAGGGAGTGGAAAAGGACTCACAAGATGGCTGACACTGGCTACTGCTGTGGGGAGCACAAGGCCCTGCTGGCAACTGTGCAACAACCAACAGCAGGACACCACTGACTGACATCCTGAAAGACAACTTGCACTCCATGCAATGGAAGCACGTTCCATGGTGGGATATCTGGCTGGGTGTGAAGGAGGACTCACAGCACTGACCATAGTCACAAGCACCTCCCCTCACACACCCCCTCAACACAAACTCCACAGAACCCACCTGGCGGAATGCAATGCCTCACATCCTAACTCAAGATCCCACAAAGAACCACCACCCTGGGTCATGCTGTGTGAAGCACAGGGACACTCCTGGGACATTTAGCCAAACAACTGCCAGGACAACACTCCCAGCCATCCTGTCAGCACAGGCAGCCCACCCCACAGGGAAGCAGAGTCAAAACGAAGGAAGTATGGGCATGCTGGGAAGGGGGTGGAGGCAATAGCATGATGGGAGTTGTAGGCACAGATATTGCTCACCCTCACAATTGGCCCATCAACACCACTCTCAACCATGCTCACATCACAGGGAGTGGAAAAGGACTCACAAGATGGCTGACACTGGCTACTGCTGTGGGGAGCACAAGGCCCTGCTGGCAACTGTGCAACAACCAACAGCAGGACACCACTGACTGACATCCTGAAAGACAACTTGCACTCCCTGCAATGGAAGCACGTTCCATGGTGGGATATCTGGCTGGGTGGGAAGGAGGACTCACAGCATTGACCATAGTCACAAGCACCTCCCCTCACACACCCCCTCAACACAAACTCCACAGAACCCACCTGGCGGAATGCAATGCCTCACATCCTAACTCAAGATCCCACAAAGAACCACCACCCTGGGTCATGCTGTGTGAAGCACAGGGACACTCCTGGGACATTTAGCCAAACAACTGCCAGGACAACACTCCCAGCCATCCTGTCAGCACAGGCAGCCCACTCCACAGGGAAGCAGAGTCAAAAGGAAGGAAGTATGGGCATGCTGGGAAGGGGGGTGGAGGCAATAGCATGATGGGAGTTGTAGGCACAGATATTGCTCACCCTCACAATTGGCCCATCAACACCACTCTCAACCATGCTCACATTACAGGGAGTGGAAAAGGACTCACAAGATGGCTGACACTGGCTACTGCTGTGGGGAGCACAAGGCACTGCTGGCAACTGTGCAACAACCAACAGCAGGACACCACTGTCAGCCATCTTGCCATTGCTCTCACACTCACACACACTGAAGTCCACCCAAAAGCAAGTAAGTATGGGCATGCTGGGAAGTGGGGTGGAGGCAATAGCATGATGGGAGTGGTAGCCACAGATATTGGTCACCCCCACAACTGTCCCATCAACACCACCCTGAACCATGCGCACATCACAGGGAGTGGAAAACAACTGACAAGATGGCTGACACTGGGCACTGCTGTGGGGAGCACAAGGCCCTGCTGGGTACTGTGCAACAACCAACAGCAGGACACCACTGTCAGCCATCTTGCCATTGCTCTCACACTCACACACACTGAAGTCCACCCAAAAGCAAGTAAGTATGGGCATGCTGGGAAGTGGGGTGGAGGCAGTAGCATGATGGGAGTGGTAGCCACAGATATTGGTCACCCCCACAACTGTCCCATCAACACGACCCTGAACCATGCGCACATCACAGGGAGTGGAAAACAACTGACAAGATGGCTGACACTGGGCACTGCTGTGGGGAGCACAAGGCCCTGCTGGCAACTGTGCAACAACCAACAGCAGGACACCACTGACTGACATCCTGAAAGACAACTTGCACTCCCTGCAATGGAAGCACGTTCCATGGTGGAATATCTGGCTGGGTGGGAAGGAGGACTGGATGACAACCAAATACAACCAATGCAGACCATGTACACACCCCAACATTCACATAGAAATGCCCAAATAATGCAGGACAATGTGCTACACCAATATCAACCCCTGACTGTGACAACTTAGGACAATACAATGTACAGGCCCGCATCCAGAGGCACAGTCACAACTGTCAGGTGTGTCAACCATTGATGCCTGCAGAAACATAACATACATTGTGTGTGTCTCCCAAAAACAGGTGATGATGGGGACACAGCAGCAGATGCTGAGGAGTCCTCGTCCCAGGTTCAAGAGGATACGGAGCTCACTGGTGTGGAACAGCCTCTGCCCTCCTCGGATGAAGAAGACCTACCTGGCACCTCCGGAGCAAGTCATCATGCAGCACCAGCAGGACCACCAGCTGCACCCCCTGCACCCACCCCTCCAACGACTGTCAACACACATACCACCCCTGCCAACATGGACAGACCAAGGAGCACCACCACCACCAGCACAGGGACCCTGGACCAACGTGGGGCCATGGACACCACCACCACCAACAACCCACAAGGTGGCCCAGGGTCACCTGTGCCTGCCACCTCAGGTACTGCATGTGTCGCCAGGGGTGGTGGGAGGGGTGGGAGACATAGGTCGCTGCTCGCAGAGGGGTCTGGACTGCATGATGACCCACAACTGGCACGCATAGCCGATGCGTACCAGTCCAGCACCGGAGAGTTCAGCCAGGTAGTGGGGCTCCTCAGGGACATTAAACAGCAGCAGGCTGCCCATCATGCCCGCTTGGACTCACACATGTCCCGCGTGGAGTCCAAGTGGGACACACTGCAAGAGATGACGGCGGTGCATAGGGACATATTACAATGCCTCCGCCAGATGACCAGCAACCAGTCAACACCTCCCTGTGTGCCCACAACATCTGGTGCTGAAACAACTGCAACTGCCACAGGGAGGGCGGATGACTCTGGCGAAGAGTCCCCTGCACCGCAGCAGCCTGCACTTGAGGGTCCCCCCAAAGAAGAGGGGCCGTCCGAGGAGGGGCAAGTGAGAGGCCGATGGCCATGTGCAACCCCCAGGAAGCCAAAACCTGTTCTGGATAATCACCTTTGTGCGCAAACTGTTCACCCTGTTGACTGCAACACAACTCTCCCACATGACATGGGGAGCTCAAGTTGGACCAATGTCTCTGATTACTGTGGACTTTACTCTGGACATTTCTGCTACCAGGACTTCCAAATCATCTAGGAACTTTGGATCACAATCACAATGTACAGCACCCAACAACCTGTGCACTATACTCACACATGTATGGCAATAAACTCACTTATACACCATACTTGCCTCTGTTGTGATTCCTATGTTGTCTCAGAAGTTGCGATGATGATCTGGGAAATGACACTGTGCATGCTAACTGCTACAGCAAGTACAACACTGGCATGTGAGTCATGGCGACGTCACACATATGAGGGAGGCACACCACCAGGGCTACACAACACATACACACCATGGCCATCTGACTCATCGCCTACACTGATGTTGCCAGGAAATACGTTGCATTGCACAGACCCAACACCTATTCACAGTCTGTGTTAACTAGCCCACTGGTGCAGTAAGCAAATGTCAGTCAGATGTGTGATCACAGACAACGCACATCACAAAGTGAAGCACAGGTTCATTACACATTTGCAACATGTTGTAACCACCACAGATGCAAGGTAATCCCACCTGGCAGCGGGCACACAGTCAACAAGTGTAGAAGGAAGGAAGTCCATGGGTGTGGTGCACATCACCTGTAGGGACACAACAGCTACCACCCGGGAAGTCGAATCACGGTGTTGGGGATCACAGTTGACCAAACGACTCTGAAAGTACCCTGTGAAGGACAGAAATGACACACAGTCAAAAGCACTGAAGAACAGGACAGAACTGCTATACTCATGCACAATACATGTTACAAGATACCCACCCAGAACCAAGTTAGCATGTCAACACTGTTGGGGAGTACAGACTACCTGCAAGGACACATCGCTACACGCATACAGACATGTAGCCCATGGACACACTCAAACAGCACCAGAGCACCACCAACACATATCATGCAAACTCACATCATTGACATGCCATCTCTGGATACTCACATTCAGCTGAAGAAGTTGGTGATGAGCTGTGTGCGGACATCACCATCATCATCATCATCATCACTGGCATCGTGGTCCAGGCCAGGATCCTCCACAGGTGGCGGACGTTGGTCATCGTCATCCAGGATGAGAGGCAACTCCTTCCGCACTGCCAGGTTGTGGAGCATGCAGCAGACGATGATAATCTTGCACACCTTTGCTGGGGCATATGGGAGGGACCCTCCTGTCTTGTCGAGGCAGCGGAAGCGGCTCTTCAGGAGCCCAAATGTCCGCTCAATCACTCTCCTGGTCCGACCATGTGCCTCATTGTAGCGCATCTGGGCTGGTGTCACAGAGTTCCTGAGGGGCGTCAGCAACCACGGCATGTTGGGGTATCCGGAGTCACCTACATACAGACAATTGCACATTAGCAGAGTTGGAGAAGAGGGTGGAACACTACATAGCAGAACACACACAATGGTACAAAGTCAGTACACACCAACAAGCCAGGCACGCTGGTTCGGCATCTGTGCCATCATCCTCGGGATGCGACTACTCCTCATCACGTAGGCATCGTGTGCAGAACCAGGGAAACGGGCACACACGTGTGAGATGCTCATATCTGCAAGACAGACCACCAGTGCATTGACCGAGTGGTAGTGTTTGCGGTTACGGTAGGCCTGCTCTTGGGCCTGTGGTGGTACCAAAGCCACATGTGTCCCATCAATGGAGCCAATGACATGCGGCATCCTCCCCAGGGCATAGAAGTCACTCTTCACGCCAGTGAGTCGTTGGAGTCTAGGGAAATAGATGTACTGGTTCAGGTATATCAACATAGCCTCCAAAACATCCCGGAGCACACGGCTGAACATGGTCTGTGACATCCCACCAGCAGTCGCCAGAGTGTGTTGAAAGGTACCGGTGGCAAAGAAGTGTAGGGCTGCCATCACCTTCACCTTGGGGGTAAGCGCTGTAGGGTACGGACGGCCAGGTTGCAAATGTGGTGCCAAGCGCACTGCCAAATCCTCAATCAGCTGCCTGGTGAAGCGGTACCGTCTGATGCTGTCACGTTCCACCATCGTTGCCAGGTCAGGGAATGGTCTATGGACAGCTGGTGACCTGCAGTGCATAGGTGAAGAAAGCAAGATTGTCAGTCACCCCACATATGTGGCATTGAACACACTCAACATCACATGATACATCATTATGAGGCACAAGTACATGATGTGTGCAGTTCCGTACGGATATGTATGGCACATACATGGCCAACATCTAACATCACAGTTCAACAAGTGGTATCAATAAGTCCCAGGTCGTGCCATTGGATACCATGAGGCCGTGTCCCAGTTCCCATCTCCTGCTGCCAAATTACAAACACACCCCACAGTGACATGTGAGGACTGATGTGCCCCAGGCATCACAGCTCAACAACAGGTAGATTCCCAGGGACCCTGTATTGCCACATGGACACTGACATGACATGGTGTATCATGTATACACCACACCAAAACAACCATGACCCCCACAGGTAGTGGTCCCTGTTGCCTCGGCAGGACAGACATGGACGTCTGTGACACACACACGCACAACATCAAAGTCCATGCACAAACAACGTGGATGTGGAGACTGCCTCCCATTGTGCACATGAAATCAGAGACATTGTAAACACAACATGCACACAGACTGTGGAGGACCATCACCATTGTGCCAATGGGTCACCCTGGGTTAAACATACCGTCCCACATGGGACTCAGGGGGTATGTGACTTGACATACACATACACCACCGTGAAATGTGACCATGCCACATGCTCAGATATGAACAGTTGCACATCACAGTGGTCATGTACAAGAAACACCAAGGATTCTGTCCCCATGAACACGTGCACAGCCTGGGGGTGGCTGCCCCCAAGTGACACCCACAGAACAACATGTTCACCCCCATACACGGAATAGGTAATGCAGCCTTACATGCCATAGGATACAGTTTGGACAGGCTGTGGTGTTGTAGGTGTGCCCCTCACTCCCTGGGAAGTATATGTGGCTGGCATATGTACACCTGTGACAGGCATGGTGACATATGCCAGTGACTTGTACAGGGATGTGTTGGACAGCAA
This sequence comes from Calotriton arnoldi, assembly GCA_963921515.1. Lineage (NCBI taxonomy): Eukaryota > Metazoa > Chordata > Amphibia > Caudata > Salamandridae > Calotriton > Calotriton arnoldi. The sequence continues at coordinate 56,797 of CAWUFW010021644.1, forward strand.
TGGACCGATCAGTTCGCACACATTGGCCATTGCATTCAATGTGCGCTGGTACGCGTTGTACTCGCAATACGCGTTGGACAGCAATGGACCGATCAGTGCGCATACATTGGCCATTGCATTCAATGTGCGCTGGTACGCGTTGTATTCGCAATACGCGTTGAACAGCAATGGTCCGATCGGTGTGCCCGGCCGGCCCATTGCATTCAATGTGTGCGGGTACGCGTTGTATCCTATGTACGCGTTGAACAGCAATGGTCCGATCGGTGTGCCCGGCCGGCCCATTGCATTCAATGTGTGCGGGTATGCGTTGTATCCTATGTACGCGTTGAACAGCAATGGTCCGATCGGTGTGCCCGGCCGGCCCATTGCATTCAATGTGTGCGGGTACGTGTTGTACTCGCAATACGCGTTGGACAGCAATGGTCCGATCGGTGTGCCCGGCCGGCCCATTGCATTCAATGTGTGCGGGTACGCGTTGTATCCTATGTACGTGTTGAACAGCAATGGTCCGATCGGTGTGCCCGGCCGGCCCATTGCATTCAATGTGTGCGGGTACGCGTTGTATCCTATGTACGCGTTGAACAGCAATGGTCCGATCGGTGTGCCCGGCCGGCCCATTGCATTCAATGTGTGCGGTGCACGCGTTGTATCCTATGTACGCGTTGAACAGCAATGGTCCGATCGGTGTGCCCGGCCGGCCCATTGCATTCAATGTGTGCGGTGCAGCGTTGTATCCTATGTACGCGTTGAACAGCAATGGTCCGATCGGTGTGCCCGGCCGGCCCATTGCATTCAATGTGTGCGGGTACGCGTTGTATTAGCAATACGCGTTGAACAGCAATGGTCCGATCGGTGTGCCCGGCCGGCCCATTGCATTCAATGTGTGCGGGTATGCGTTGTATCCTATGTACGCGTTGAACAGCAATGGTCCGATCGGTGTGCCCGGCCGGCCCATTGCATTCAATGTGTGCGGGTACGCGTTGTATTCGCAATATGCGTTGAACAGCAATGGTCCGATCGGTGCGCACCCATTGGCTATGGCCTGGCCTGGCAACGGACGCGTTTTCAAAATTTGAACGAGTCTGATGCTGTAAATTCAGTTGTTCACCCACAACAATGTTGCAATTTCATGGGTGTCATGAAGTTGAACATTTGAAGGATGCTGGGGGCATGTGTAAGTGGTGCAATTCCATGGATTGGCCAGATTCAGATGGTGCAAACGACTTGGACCTATCACTTTGGACACATGGGACAGTATCTGCCTCTGCAGCACACATATAATGCTGGCTGTTCCCCTGAGAGCTCACTTGCCTGCACTACATGCTCCAGGACGACATCTGCCACTACACTGCTGCTGTATCTGCACCCTCTGGACCCTGCAATGGCACGTACTGTGGAGAGAGCCCCAGCCTTCAGCACTGAGGAGAACCAGGCCCTGCTGGATGGCCTCCTTCCACAGTACAGCAAGCTGTATGGGAAAGCAGGGGAGCAGGTGAGTGTTCTGTCCACTGCCTTTCTAAATGTGCATGTTGTCTGACTAGCAAGGCTAACAGTCTGCACGCCACTGGCTAGCAGGCTCACTGAGTAGTTGTCACCCCCCCTAGTGTGTAGTTACATGCACTGGACAGGAATAGTGCAGTGACAGTGCATTTAAACAAGGTTTTAATGCCCAGGCAATGATACCATGTAGCAACTGCTGGCATACTGTCCATGGCCATCGTTGCACTGCCTGTGTACATCATGTGCCCCTGTGATTGAGACATGTATATCCAACTGTGTAATGCACGGTTATGTTGCACGTGTAGTAATGGCATTCTCACTTTGTCATCCTCACAGGTTGATGCCCACCAGAAGCAGAAGATATGGCTGACCATCGTCCGGGCAGTGAGATCCGTGGGGGTCTACAAGCGCCGGATCCGCAACTGCCAGAAGAGGTGGCAGGACCTTCAGGCTGGACCCGGAGGATCGCACGGGTCCAGCTGAAGCTGTCGCCTCCTCGCAGGAGGGGCGGACACCAGACCCTGACCCCCCACATGCTGAGGATCCTGGCGGTGGTCTTCCCTGATCTGGATGGGCAGCTGAAGGCCAGAGAGCAGCAAGGAGGGGGTGAGTCCATGTCTGCATTGTGAACTATGTCTGCCATGCTATGTGCCCTCCTCTGGCCTGGTTAAACTTCCACAGTACATCAGTCTTGTGGTCCAGGACCCATGTCCCTCTATTGTGCACTGCCCACTCCTCATCTGATACCCAGGTGTGGCCCTTACAGTCAGGGTATTGTGTCACTTGGGTACTGTGTCCTTGCAGTTTGCTTGACTCAAGGTGGGGGACAGCATCTGTTTCCCTGACTCTGTGGTGGGCATCATGGGTGGGTCCATTGCTTACACATTGCCTGTGTTCTGACATGTGTTCTGCGTGTTACTTTGATATGTGGCCCAATTGCTGAGCTGATCCACCACATGTGCCTGGGGTATCTGGCACACACCCATGCTGCGGGTGGGAACAATGTTTGGGCCCCAGGAGTGTGTATATAACGTGTGTCACACATACTTAGCCAGCTGCCTACTGTCCAGGGCTCATCCCTAATTCATGTGGGGCAGGACAGTCATGCCTACTCCAGGCCATACAATACACTCTGTACTCCCACTGCTGTGTATCAGCTGACACGTTTTGCTCAGTGATTTGTCCCCTCAGGTGTCTGCCTCTGTGTCAGTGTGCTGTGGCTTCGTTGTCAGGTCTGCTGGGGTGTTCCTCGGTTGGGGCTCCGCATGCCACCGGAGATGTGACCATAGGAGATGATACTTGTGTGACACATAGGTGTTTGATCACCTGACCGTGCAGACTGGGGTATGCGAATATGAGGTTCAGGCAGCTGTTTCCCATTCACAGCAGATTGTGATGTGCTCAGGTGCAGAGGGTAGTGTTACAGGTCTCCCATATGTCCAATGAGTATGACCTGGACAGATGAGGGTTCAGATGATGTGGTGTGTGGGGGATGTACATGTGCACTTGTTCAGCTCCAGGACTTGCATTCCCCATGATCTACTATTGTGACACAGTGCAGAGTGTTGTTGTCTGGCTGCCCTGCCCATGTGACTGGAGACAGTGATATATGACTTAGCAGGCATGGCTGTGCCATGGCATGTGACTTCCTATTAGTGATCCTGCAGGGGAGTGACATGTGCTACATGCACACCATTGTGGCAATGGCTATCAGGACATGGGTGCATCATGGTGTCTGTCGCTGGTATGCATCACATGCATTTCCTATTTGACTCTGGGCATCCCTTTCATCCAGACACCTGCACTGACTCAGTGGCAAGAGTTGTGATGTGTGCATGTCCACATGCTTCACCGGGTTCTCTGCACTGTCCAAATACTGTGTAGGTGGTGCATGTGTCCACACTGGGGTATTGCCATCCAACAGACACCAGACAGATGGGTGCAAGGCCAGGTGGGATGTGAGTGCCATGGTTGACCATCAGACTGACAATTGACTTCTCCTGTTCTGTTTGTGCAGTTTTAGCAATGTTCAACTAAGGATGCCAGGGCTTGCTCTGTAATGTGCTGTACTTACTGTGGTGTGTGCGTTCGGTGCAGGTGACTGATGTCTGTCTGTTTCCCTATTGATTGCAGATACATCCACGGCCACAGGAGGGGACAGCTCCATGGACCAGGAGGAGCCGCAGAGCCAGACTGGGTCAGCAGCCGAGGAGTGGTCGGAGGGACCCAGTGGCACGGAGGGTGAGGGGAGCCACACCGAGGAGTCCTCAGCACCATCCACCTCAGCTGAGGACCAGAGCAACTTGGACGATGACTCCCTTATGGAGGCAGGTGACAGCAGCCACCACACCCCAGCTAGTGTTGCTGTCCCCGCCACCACCACCACCGCCCTCCCGTCGGCTCCCATTCCCGAGGTCCGTGGAGGCTCCCATGTTCGGGAGCGTGTCTCCTTCGGGCCAGGCACCGCACCCCCTGCCCCTGTGTCCCCTGCTGCCCTGAGTGAGGAGTCTGTGTACCTCCTCCGCCAGCTCCATGTAGGACAGACAGCGATGCTGAGTGTCCTCCATGCACACACCAGTCTGATGACTCAGCTGGTGTCATTCATGGAGGGCATCTCATCGGGCATGTCTGACCTATATAGGGGCAATAGGTCCATGGACTCCTCCCTGACGGCAGCAGTGTCCCTCCTCCGACAGTCCCTCACCCCTCCTGCCTCTGCCCCATCCACACTCCCCAACACCTTACCCGTCCCAAGCACACACACACTGGCACAGGCACACACCAGCACAGACACATGCAGCACACAGACACACACGCCACAAACAAGACGCACACGCACGCACCGTCAGGGGACTGCAACCACACTCACAGGGGATGGGGCACAGGCACAAACACACGCATCCACAAGCACTGCGTCAGTTGCCTCTCCCTCCAAAGACCCCTCCCTTGCCTCACCTGCAACTCCAAACACACAGCAGCTCTTCCTCTGTGACCTTGGCCTCTTCCCCTCCGATCCAGCTGATCCAGCATTCAGGGGGAAGAGGAAGCCCACCCACACGGAGCGGAGTGCCTCTGGCCCCCAGACACCATCTCCCAGGCGCAGAACGACTGAGGCCCCCACCCGCAAGTCCCCCCGGTCCCGGAAGAGCAAGACCCCGCCGCCGCCCTGCAGCTCAGGCACCAAGTCTCCTTCCTCCATCCCTCAGGCCCCCACTCCACAGGTGCCCCCACCACACCCTGCCCCAGGTTCCCCCACCCACAGATACACCATCCCCAGAAGGGTCAGGCCTTCTCCCCCTGCCACTTGCTCTTCCGGCCCCACACCCCCGCTGCGCTTGTCTGTACCACTGATGTGGTGAGGGTGTCCTCCCCTCTGTCCTGCCCACCTTACCTGATCCCCATTCTCCTCCCCTGGAGGTGGGCACTGCAGTGGAGTCCACTATCACCCTGTCTGACTTGGGCACTGCAGTGGCGGACCTGTCCACTCCATCTGCAGGGTCCACTGCAGTCGTGCCGGCACCCACAACATCTGAGTCATGCCCCCCAGTTGTGCCGGCACACACCATGTCAGACACCTCCACTGCAGTTGTCAGTGGCTCTCCAGCACCCACCACCCCTTCCCTGCCTCCTCCTGGTCAGCCCTGATCCTGTCCCTGCGGTGCCTGGCCTGCCCCCCCGTATGCCCCTCCTAGGCGATTGTCCCTGGTTTTGATCAGTGCAGGCATGTGTAGGGTGACATCTGCCACTGTCACCCTGTATAGACTTCCTTGATGGACTGGCCATTGGCCTTTGTTGATACCTTACAGTTCTTCCAAGTTTTGAACCCACATGCTGAATAAAGCAACTTTCTGTTCTCTAGTGCTTTTACTTCTGATGTAGATAATGTTGATGACGCTAACCATGCCCTTGCTGCAGTGATGGTGATATTTGGTCTCATGAAAATGAAGTGTTACTGTGCAGGAACCCATGTGTTCCAGGGGGACAGTGTCCTATCCTGTGGTGTATCCATGTCATCCTTAACAGCATCTGAGGGTGTCATGTTTTCAATATTTGGCAATGGGATTTCCTACTTACATTAGCAATGTCACATCTGTGGGTTCCACCCATGCACATCTGTTGTGTTTGCCATTGTTCAATTAGTCTAGTTCCCTGACCGTGTGGCCATCTCCACTGGACATGCAGGTTTGGGCATCAATGGGGAAGGACTCATCTGTGTTGTCAGTGCAACTTGCTATACATGTGTGTTGGATCTGTGCTGTTGATTTCGTTGACATTCCCATGACCAGGCTGATGTGACGGGAGCCTTCATTTGGTGCTAATTGTTGACTGTGTGACCAAGTGTTCTGCTGACATGATGGAGCCCTACTGATGCAACATATGTCACAGCTTTCCTCACACAGGAGTGGAGTCCCCTCATGGCAGTGTGTACTCCTGTGACATCTCGTGCGCCCAAGGTGTGTGTTGTATGAGCATGTGTGTGTGTTCACTTCCATGTTGCTGTGCATGCTGGGATCCCTAGTGATGTTCCTGTTTGTGATGCTTGCTGAGTTGACCTATGTTCCCCCAAAGTCTTCTCCTGGGTTCTCTGTGATGTGGGTGCATGGCACATTACTGGTCATCAGGGTGTCACCCATAGGTGTGTTTGCTGTCAGGGCTGAGTTTGTGGGCAGACGCTGATGTGTCACAGTCAGGATTCCCCTTTGCACTTGTTGTTTACACCTGTCATGTGATTTCTGGTTTGTGTTAGCTTTCATTGGTTGTGACACGTTGTGTGTGTGACTGCTGGCACTCCTCAGGGCTGCAATGTTGGTAGTTGTCTATGTGTGTTCTTTGTGGGTGACCTTGGCTTCTTCATAGGTGTGTGACTGTGGCTGGGATCCCATTGGTTGGTGTGGTATTGCCGTCATGTCCATGTACAGCGTAGTGTGCAGTGTGTCAGACATTCAGGAGTCTGGTTGAGTGGCCATGTGTGATGTGTTTCTGCACCTTGGTTCCCACCACCCCCTGGGATTGTCATGGGTGCATGTGCAATGTCACCAGTGCATGTGAGCTTCACTGCTGCACATTGTTGGAGGTCGAGGTGTGTGGTGTTGAGTGTGTGCAGATGGGAGTTTTTGCCCGGCTAGACCCCTGCCTCCATGTTGGCCTTGGCTGACAGGCCGTGCTGATTGATTTGTGCTTGTGTAGGTGTGATGGTAGTTTGTTGCTCAGGACACATGACTGTGGTTCACAGTGTGAACGACATCTAGCTTTGTCATCACAGTGGGATTGTAATGCAGCCCAGGGTCATCACATTGTGGGGGCCCTGGGTGTGGTGCTGTGGTGTCTGTGTGTCTTGCTGTGTCAGTTGCTGTTCCTACATGCTTGTGTGACATGTGTGATTTCTGCTCCCTCTCATCTGACAATGCCTGATTGCCCACATAGGGGATTTGGATCCATGAGTTACTTTTGTGTGGCACTGTATGCACATCTGTGTAATTGGTATTCAGGCCTCCTCATGTGTTGTGTGGTTGCCTGGGGACACTGGTACCCCCTCACCTGTTGTGTTTGATGTGCAGTGTGGGTCTGCCTGTTTGTGTATGTGCATCGGCACCACTGCATTGGCATATCTTAGGTGTGCCATTGACTGTATGTTGTTTGGTGTGTTTGCCCTGCTGTCCCTGGGACTCCTAGGTCATCAGTCAGCACAATGATCATTGTGTGTGTGTCCCATTGCTGCCATGGTATGGTATCTGTTCACCTCACATCTACAGTCTCCACTGGGTATCTGAATTTGTGTGCCCATTGGTGCAAATATGTGGGTCTGCATTCTGATGGTCACTTCTGTCATTGTGTCATTGATGAATGTTGACAGTGTCAGCCCCCATGGGTGATGTTTGTCTGCACATGGCCAAAGGTATGTCTTATTTGCACTGCACTGTTTGCCTCCCCCATTCTATGTTGCTATGGGACACAAGCACTACTTTGCCACTGATGTGTTTGTTGTTCTGTGACCAGGAATCATCCATGCAGTTTGGCAGTTGCAGCTTTTTCTTTGTCAACACATTGACAATGTTCAATATGTGCTTCAGCTATGGACCTCACACTTACATTTTGGTCACTGTGATGATGGGGGTTTGGACCCCATTGCCACAATGTTCAATATGTGCTTCAGCTATGGACCCCACACTTACATTTTGGTCACTGTGATGATGGGGGTTTGGACCCCATTGCCACAATGTTCAATATGTGCTTCAGCTATGGACCCCACACTCACATTTTGGGCACTGTGATGATGGTGGTTTGGACCCCATTGCCACAATGTTCAATATGTGCTTCAGCTATGGACCCCACACTTACATTTTGGTCACTGTGATGATGGGGGTTTGGACCCCATTGCCACAATGTTCAATATGTGCTTCAGCTATAGACCCCACACTTACATTTTGGTCACTGTGATGATGGGGGTTTGGACCCCATTGCCACAATGTTCAATATGTGCTTCAGCTATGGACCCCACACTTACATTTTGGGCACTGTGTTGATGGGGGTTTGGACCCCATTGCCACAATGGTCATGGCCTGCTTGCATTGTGGGTGCCACACACATTTATGTGTGGCACTTGTGATAGGGGGTCACATTGTATGTTCACAGTCCTGTTCAGTGTTGTAGGCATTTGACACAGTCTACACACGCTTGTCATGGTGTTGGGGGATGTCTTTGTGTTGCATTCTTTCTGCTGGTGTGTGCTTCTTGTGGCATGTATTTGCCATCCTGTGAGTGGGGGTGTTGTTGGTGGTAGGCATCCAGCCCCCATGGGTAGAGGTGGTAGTAGTGGTAGGCACCTGGCACCCCTGGGTAGAGGTGGCAGTAGTGGTAGGCACCTGGCACCCCTGGGTAGAGGTGGTAGTAGTGGTGGGCATCTGGCACCCCTGGGTAGAGGTGGCAGTAGTGGTAGGCACCTGGCACCCCTGGGTAGAGGTGGTAGTAGTGGTAGGCACCTGGCACCCCCATGGGTAGAGGTGGTAGTAGTGGTAGGCACCTGGCACCCCCTGGGTAAGGGTGGTAGTAGTGACAGGCATCCAGCCCCCATGGGTAGAGGTGGTAGTAGTGGTAGGCACCTGGCACCCCCTGGGTAGAGGTGGCAGTAGTGGTAGGCACCTGGCACCCCCTGGGTAGAGGTGGTAGTAGTGGTGGGCATCTGGCACACCCTGGGTAGAGGTGGCAGTAGTGGTAGGCACCTGGCACCCCTGGGTAGAGGTGGTAGTAGTGGTGGGCATCTGGCACCCCCTGGGTAGAGGTGGCAGTAGTGGTAGGCACCTGGCACCCCTGGGTAAGGGTGGTAGTAGTGACAGGCATCCAGCCCCCATGGGTAGAGGTGGTAGTAGTGGTAGGCACCTGGCACCCCTGGGTAGAGGTGGTAGTAGTGGTAGGCACCTGGCACCCCCTGGGTAAGGGTGGTAGTAGTGACAGGCATCCAGCCCCCCATGGGTAGAGATGGTAGTAGTGGTAGGCACCTGGCACCCCCTGGGTAGAGGTGGCAGTAGTGGTAGGCACCTGGCACCCCCTGGGTAGAGGTGGTAGTAGTGGTGGGCATCTGGCACCCCCTGGGTAGAGGTGGCAGTAGTGGTAGGCACCTGGCACCCCCTGGGTAGAGGTGGTAGTAGTGGTGGGCATCTGGCACCCCCTGGGTAGAGGTGGCAGTAGTGGTAGGAACCTGGCACCCCTGGGTAGGGGTGGTAGTAGTGACAGGCATCCAGCCCCCATGGGTAGAGGTGGTAGTAGTGGTAGGCACCTGGCACCCCCTGGGTAGAGGTGGTAGTTGTGGTGGGCATCTGGCACCCCCTGGGTAGAGGTGGAAGTAGTGGTAGGCACCTGGCACCCCCTGGGTAAGGGTGGTAGTAGTGACAGGCATCCAGCCCCCCATGGGTAGAGGTGGTAGTAGTGGTAGGCACCTTGCACCTCCTGGGTAGAGGTGGTAGTAGTGGTAGGCACCTGGCACCCCCTGGGTAGAGGTGGTAGTAGTGGTAGGCATCTGGCACCCCCTGGGTAAGGGTGGTAGTAGTGACAGGCATCCAGCCCCCCATGGGTAGAGGTGGTAGTAGTGGTAGGCACCTGGCACCCCCTGGGTAGAGGTGGTAGTAGTGGTAGGCACCTGGCACCCCCTGGGTAGAGGTGGTAGTAGTGGTAGGCACCTGGCACCCCCTGGGTAAGGGTGGTAGTAGTGACAGGCATCCAGCCCCCCATGGGTAGAGGTGGCAGTAGTGGTAGGCACCTGGGACCCCCTGGGTAAGGGTGGTAGTAGTGACAGGCATCCGGGCCCCTATGTGTATATGTGGCATTGGTGATAGGCATCCCGCCCCTATGGTGCTGCTGTTTCTGGAGTAAGTAATTTCTGCATCCCTCTGTGTGTGTGTGATATGTCGGGTACGTGTAGTTTGTGTTTGTGGTTGGTGTCTGACTTACCTTCTGCGCCGTACGCGTCCGTGCCTGTTCCGGTAGTAGATGTAGAATATTGGTAGGATCGGAACGATGGGATTCATGGTTGGTTCGTCTCGTTCATCTTTGTCGTTGCTTCGCCTCGTCCTCGTCGCTTGCGTGTTCGTCTCGTAGCCGTGGATCGTGTTGTGGCGCGAATCGGAGCTTATGTGCCCCTCTCCCGGATGCTTTAACGTGCCGTGCGTAGCGACGGGTTCGGCGAGTACGGGAAGCGCATCGTACTTGTCCAGCCGGACGGGGCTGCTTTTTGGCTTCCGGGCGACTCGAATCTGCGTTTACGGATCTGGCTCGGTCGGGGATCAGGACCTGGATTGGGTGAGTACGACTGGGTCGGAATCTGTGCTGTTGTGCGCATCGTACTTGTTCGTTCGGATTAATGTGCGGATCGGTCGGGAAACAGGCATTCGCATGGCTTTTTTCCCGACCGAATGGCGTTGGGTGCGTCTCCGACCGAGATCGGAATCGGCCCCTATGTTTCTAGGCTTCAGTGTTTCTCATAGGAAAGCTATAGCCCTAACAGAGAAAATAGGTTTTGAGGGCTAGTCACTGTAGGTACTTGGCAACATTGAATCCTTCTATGTACTACTTGCTTTTAAATACAAGGCACTCTACCTTGTGGGCTACAAAGTCTACTTAGGGGTGATTTATGCAATAATAAAAAGTAGGGTTCTTTCCTGTCAAAAAGGTTATGTTGACAATTTTGCCTGTAGGTTTAAAAGCTACAAGGCTTAGGCTGCACACGTAGGCCTGAAGTCATTTATCTTTGTCACTACCGGATCACACAGTAAGAGCCTCATTACAATGTGAATAGGAAAGATTCAGACCGCAGGTCGGAGGCTTTCCGAGTCACATCGTAGGTTTCACTTCTGACTGCTGCATTCCAATGCAGGCGGTCGAAAGTGAAAGCAGCCGGTCATTCCGGCTGGATTCCAATGAGCTCAAGGAGCCCATCGCCCATTCGGAGGCCCCACCATAATCCCTATGAATGGTGTTTCCACCGTCGGGATTATGATGGTTTCCAACAGGCTTTCCAAGGCTTGCCTGTCGGAAAGCAACTTTGGGGTCCCTAGCAGGGCCCACTTCTACCAGCGGCCTCTGTTTGGGGGCCAAGGGGACACCTATGGTGCAACTCTGTTAATCCCTGCACCATGCAGGGATTAACAGAAACTCCCATTTCTCTATTGAAGCTTGTGCTACAGCCAGTTCACGTGCACAGTACAAGCTCCCATAGAGAAATGTGGTCACATTGTAATAGCGGTGTCGTGACCACTAACTGGAGGGCGGTCGGTCCCAAGACTGCAATGGTGTCGGGCGCACTTCATAATAAGGTCTTTAATGTTGTAGTCCACAGGTGACATTTAACTTTCCATATCACAAAGATAGAGGAGGTAAAAGGATTATCTATGGCTATATCAACTTCTTGCCCTAATACATGTACATACCACATAGATATAGCCAATTACAAGAAATGAAAAAGGAACTGGATGGATTAATCTGGAAGGCAGAATCCCCTAAAAAAACACCATGTTGTCCTTTTTAACCTCATGAGGCCCAATTTCAAAGTCGGGCAGAAAGCCATCCGACAGCTTGACGGATGCTTTCCGCCCTACATCGATGATTTCCCTATGACCGCTGTATTATGATACCAACGGTTGGAGGGAAACCCGCTCAAGGGGCCCATCTGAGCATCGGAACGATTCATAATCCCATAATGATGGCGGAGCCAGGCTCGACTACGCAGTAAGGATTATGATGCCGTTTTCCGACAGCTTGTCCTGTCGGAAAGTGACTTTGGGGGCCCCTGGCAGGGCCCCAGTGACTTCCGCTATGAGGCCTGGGGGGCACCAGGTGCCCCCCTAAACATCCCTGTACTGTGTGGCAGGCACTGCATGGTGCCTGCCACACAGTGCAGCAATGTTTGAAAAATGTACAATTTCTACTGAGGCTGGTTCTGCAACCTGCAGCACAAGCATCAATATAAACTGTACAGTTTGCAACCACCATGAAAGCGGTCGTATCCTAATTGTGGAAGCAGAACCTCCGACTCCTTGTCAGGAGGTCCGTTTCCATTGCAATATCATAATCAGGCCCATGTGTTTTTAGATAGGGGTTTCGTATGCTGGATTAAGCTATCTGGTTACTTTCTTATGGATGGCTATAACTTTGTGCTATGTACATTTTACTTTTATAGCCATTGGTGTATTTTCCTGCACCATATACTATAGATTTACTGTATGGGTTCAGGATTTGCCAATTTTACCATGTTTTATGGATCAGAGCACATACACTGGTCCTGGAAAGCAGTTCCCAGGTGTGCACATTTCAGAAACCAGAAATACCAGTCAGCAAAAATGGGGGAACACTTTCTCATATTCATCAATAAGGAAAATGGTAAAGATCGGCTTTCCTTTTTCTCACTGATCTTATTTACAATATTTGAGACTGGGAAAGTAGATCCCTAATGACAGGAGTTATGGGGTTTGTGGAAAGATGGCTGCATAAAATTGAAGCTCTATTGTGGCTGGACTGTAATGAAATTGGTGCTGTAGTATATAGAAGCCAACAATAATGGAACTGATTACCATGTCATTTTTGAAAGGCTCCAAATGGGATTCGGAACCTATGTTTCCGGCTGAATCGTACACATTTCCAAATGACCGATTACGATGCCCGGAAACCGTTCGGGCTATCCGATTGGGTTCCGAAAGGCATTCGGTCAGCCAGAGTCTTTCGGAGCCGAATCGTACACGGACACGGTTTCTGAGAGAGCTATTACATTGACCTATTCAGACAGCCATTTCTATTTGGTCTGCCCGACATGAAATGGCTGTCAGAATCTGTCTTTGGGGGCCTGTTGCAGGCCCCCCTTTACACAGAGGCATCCGGTTGTGGCCCGTGGGGTACCCAAGGGACCCCTCTTTCCCCCCATGCACAATTTGGGAGGCACCATGGGCTGCCCACACAGGGTGCAAGGTTTTTCCCAACCACCCCTTTTTTCAATGGGAGCCAGTGTTCTCATTCGAAACACAGGTTTGAATTGAAGTCAATGCGAATCCGACCAAACGATGTTGGGAGGCATCGTAATCAGTCAGTTGGACTCACAGAACCTGATTCGGTCGTAAACAATTCCGGAACCGATTCGGTCAGAAGAGTTTCCGAACGACATCGTAATCAGCCATAATGTGTTAATCCAAGGAAAGAATAGAGCTTCAAGATAATGTATTTAGGACTTTTTGGCTCAAAGCATTAAGATGGTGTCCTGTTCAGTGACATATACTAATTAAGGCCACCTACAAGGGTATTTAGAAAAAATATCTAGTACAAAATATTGTTATACCAAAATATGGAGTGTAAAATATTGTGGTATGGAAATATTGTCTGCAAGAATATCGATGTAAAGAATGTCAAGAGAAGGTAATTAATATCGATTTTTAAAATATTGAATATAGTATATATTTTAAATGTATATGTTGTAATTTATTTGTATAATTATTGTTTGTTACATTTTTAGTAGTTATTAAATAAAATTTAATTAAATGTTCTGTTTTTAAGTTCCGTAGTGGGTTGTGGGTTTATAGAGGTATAGGGTGGGAAGTTGTTTAATTATTATAAATTATTGATTATTTTGTATTTAATGTTATTTATTTGATTGATATCATGTTAATTGCACTAATAATTTCATGTATGTCAATTTTATGTGCGGGTTGTGGTGCTTATAGGGGTGAAGTGTGGGTAGTAATTTATTTTTAATTTATTAATAATTAGTTGTTAATTATTATTAATGAATTAATTGATAATTAATTATGTTAATTGTGTATTTTTGTAGGTGTGGGTTGTGGGGTTCTAGGGGTAAAGGGTGGTGGTAATTTGTATTTAATTAATTAATAATCATTTGGTAATATTAAGAAATTAATTGATAATTAATTGTGTTAAATGTGCAATTCTTTTTTTTATGTGTGGTTTGTTGAGTTTATAAGGGTAATGGGTGGGGAGTAAATTAATTTTAATTAATTAATGATTAGTGGTTAAATACTATTAATTATTTAATTGACAATTAATTATTTGGGTATAGGTTGTAGGGTTTATTGGGATAAAGGGTGGGAAGTTAATGAATTTTAATGAATTAATATTTAGTTTTTATAATTAATATTTGTTTAATTGTTAATTAATTTTGTTGATTGTGCAATAAAAAAATGATTTTAGATGAGGATTGTGGGTTTTGATGGTGAATGGGATGGGAAGTAAATACATTTTAAGTACTTGATATATATATTTTTAAAATAAATTCTATTTATTAAACAGTCGTTAGCACACCTTTACAATGCTATAGACACAGGGTGACGTTGGTCGGGTATGAAGCAATGAGAATTACACATCACATACAATCGTACATTACAGCATCTTGTTTCCTGGTCCCTCTTGTATTTGTGATCCTCCCTTTTTAACTTCCCCATATTTCAATTTCTGTATGTCTCCTCGAAGCCCAAATCTTTTCCAATTTTGCTGGGCATCCTCTACATTGATATACCGTTTTTTTCTGCCTGTTGACACCAATCTAGGTCATTCCCCCAATCCCTAATCCTTGGGAGATCAGCACTTCCCCATTTTCTTGCTATATTCCTTTTAGCCTCGCCTGCAGCCAGCATTAACCATGCTTTAGTGTGTGTGGGCCAGTTGATTTCCCCCGTCACCCCCAGGAGATGCCTCCTTGCTTCCATCGGAACCTGTTGCCCCACCACCTCTGTCATGATCTAAGTCACTCCATTTCAATAACGTTGTAGTTTATGACATGCCCAAATGATATGGAAAAAGGTTCCTGTCTCCCCACACCCCCTAAAGCAGTGATCTGTGTCGCTCCAACCCAATCGATGTTGGAGCATTCTGGGGACAAATGACCTGTCCAAGATCCAGAGCTGGACCAACCTGAACCTTGGCCTTAATGGCAATCTCTCTGGGGGTGGGGCTCTGAATGGCTTCCCTCCTGTCCTCATCTTCCAGGAGCCCAAGGCCTGATACCCATGCTTCCCTCAAGGGGACCAGGGGGTCCAGGGAATTATTCATGATTTTGCTGTAGGTGAGGGACACTGCTTTGTCTGTTATCGGGACAAGCAATAGCCTGTTCTACAGTGGGGAGTATTCCGGCAGTATATCCCCTTCTGATATGTGGCACCTTAGGGCATGTCTTAACTGGAGATAACAAAATCTCTCTGACTCATCTAGTTGGTGTTCTTTTTTTAACTCTTCAAACTTGAGCATGGTTCCCTTTTGCCATATGTCCCCAAGCCGCTCTATGCCTATGAGGTTCCATTTATGGAATCCGTGTAGCTGCCTTACCTCCCTCAGCATGTTGCTTTCCCAAAAGTGGGGTCTGTTTGGTCAATTTTGTCTCCCACCCTAATCGTTTAGTGTTCTCCCACAAGGCTTGCCTCACCATCTGTGTGTGTGGTGGGAGGGGTTTCCCGACTTTCCTACAGTATAGGGCGGTCAGGTAGCCACCGTTCCCCATAGCATGCCTGTCTACCCGGTATGCCGGCTTGGATAAAGTTGAGAAAACCCAGTCATTGATATTGATAATTTGGGACGCCAGGTAATAGCTTCTAATGCCGGGGACCGCTTTCCCACCCTCGTAAACTCCTTGTTGTAATTTTCATAGTGCAATGCGCGGAGCCCCCGCTTCCTAAAGTAGGCTCTGAAGTTCTCTTTCAATTGCCTTAAAAATGTGCTGGTGATCTAGTATGGAGTATTTTGCAGCACATACAGTAGGCCGGGGAGCGCCATCATCTTGAAAAGCACCACCCGACCCTTTAATGATACTGGGAGTGGATCACATCATCGCGTAATCTCGCCAACTGCGAATTCAGATTAAGGGCTATAAAGTCATCTCAGATGTGGTTATATGGATGCCTAGATATTTAAATTCCTCCCGCTGCTGCAAGGCTACACAGGCATTTGTAAGGGGCGGGAGGTCTGCTGTCAGCGGGAACACCAGTGATTTATCCCAATTAATCTGGTAACTGGAGTAGCTGCCGAAAAGCTGAAATATATGGATAAGTCTTTGTAGCGTCTGCCGCAGTTTGTGAGCGTAAATTAGCACGTCATCTGCATACAGGGAGATGAACTCCTCCCATCCGCCCCCAATGTCAATACCCGAAACCAATGGGTCATTGCGCACCCACGCTGCAAACGGTTTTAATGCAATTGCAAAAATCAAAGAGGAAAGTGGACACCTTTGACATGTCCTCCTGTGCAACTTAAAGGGTCTAGACACAGCTCCATTTACCCTTACCCTTGCTAGTGGTCGCTGTACAAAAGGGCGACCCATGCACGAAATCGTGGTCCGAAACCCAATCTAGTCATTACTGTGAATATGTATGGCCACTCAATACAGCCGAATGCCATGCGGGCATCCAGCGCCAATACCGCTGCGGCCTCTGCCAGTCTAAGTGCTGTTTCGTGCATGGCTCCAAATAGCCTCCAAAGGTTTACCATGGTGCTTCTATGTGGTTTGAATCCCGACTGATCGGGTTGGGTTATTGTCAAGAGTATCAGCTGTATCCTATTTGCTAGGGCCTTTGCCAGTACCTTTGCTTCAAAGTTAAGTAACAAGATGGGTCTGTATGAGCTACATCATTCTGGCGTTTTGCCCTTTTTAGGGATTACTGCTATGGTAGCCATTCTTAGATCTTCTGGCAGATTTCTGCGTTCTAGTGCAGATTGGAACATGTTTAACATCGGTTGCGCCACTTTATCTGCTACACATATTATGTACAATTCAGCGGGTAGTTTATTTGGGCCAGCCGCTTTCCCAGACTATAAGTCTCGTATGGCTCCTGCTATTTCTTTCACTGTCAGATCCCTGTCTATATTGTGCCTATCTTCCACTGAGAGTTCCGTTAGTCGGAGATTCTTTAAGAGCTCTGCGCTGTCGTCTGCCATTCTGGCTGTGACGACCGGAATAGTGCCTCGTAGTAGGTTTCAAAGGCTTCAACTATTTCCCCACTTGATTTGCTTATGGAGCCATCAGGTTTCTGTATTTCTAGGACCCAGTTGCGATCTATCTGGCTTTGTGCTTCTGTCTGTCTCCGGGGACATTACAGTGTTTATGTCACCTCCCAGTATGAGGAGTCCATGGGGCATATCAAGTAGTGTTTTGTTAAGCTCTGGAAGAGTCTCTGAGTGATTTGTTGGTGGTATATAAATGGAGTATACGTTGAGAGTTTAACCCTCCCAAGTCCCGGTTAAAGCCCCATATTTGCCCTCGGGTCACACGAGGTGAAGCCTCTCACAAAGGGAGTTGTGTTTTTGCTTAGTATCGCCACTCCTCTTGAGCAAGATGTGAATCCCACGTGGGCAGGTAAAGTATAGCCATATAGAATTCAGTGCTAAGTAATAGTAACCTTTTAGATGTGTCTCTTGAAGCAGTACTAGGTCTGGGGAGTGCCTACACAGGTATTGGAGGACCATTGTGCATTTGATTTTGTTGCCTAGACCATTCCAGGACAGCTTTGTGATGGTGTTGATTGATCGTGATGCCATTTTTAATGTATGCCTCCCCTACCCCCCACTCGCCCCTCCCAACCCCGTCTCACTGTGTCTACGATTGGTGTACAATACTTTTTGGTGTCTCCAATCTTGCATATCACGAATTATAAATACCAAACAAGTAAAAAGACAACAAAAACATTCCCCTTTGATCAGCGCCCCCCTCCCTGCCACCCTGCACTGTAGGTCTAAAACTAACCACTGCCCC
Organism: Calotriton arnoldi; assembly: GCA_963921515.1. Taxonomy (NCBI): domain Eukaryota; kingdom Metazoa; phylum Chordata; class Amphibia; order Caudata; family Salamandridae; genus Calotriton; species Calotriton arnoldi. The sequence goes on from CAWUFW010021644.1 coordinate 74,525, forward strand.
CTATGTGCCAAGCGCCTGTCGCCCAATCATGAACATTCTACTTAGTGGGGTCGGTTAACACCATGGGGTCGATTCCGATTCGGGCCGGAAAAAGCACCGACCGACTCGGATCCGGAAAAAATACCGACCGACACGTACCAGTGGCGCCCGACACGCCAAGTACGATGCAAGGCGCGATAAATCCGACCGACACGTCAGGAAACCAAGCCGACCGACCGAGCCGCTCGGAAAATAGCAATCCGGCCGGAAAAACACGCGAATCCAACCGACCGACACGCACCCGGAACAAATCCGACCGAATCGTACCCGCCAACTCCAACCCGCAAAGTACGATGCAAGGCGCGAAAAACACGACCGAGTCGGACGGAGGACAAGCCGTACGACCGACACGCATACAAAACCGAGCCGAAGCAACACAATACACCGCGACCGACGCGTACGCAGCATACAAAACTGCACAAACACAGCGTGGACGAAACGGAAAACACCGTACGAGACCAATGCAGGGTCCGACTCGGTCACAAGAACGTTTCCAACATACACAAACAGCACAAAGGAAAAATCAACCAAAAAAGGCCAAACAAGCAATTACCAAGCCAATAAACACTGGGGGGGTGGGGACAGAGAACAAAGACACACCCACAACTCCACCTATATAAAGGACACAAATCACTACCATGAGCCTTTGCAAATGCCATTTCACTGCCAGCACCCAAGAGAAAGCAACCACACACCCACAGCTCATCCCTCACACAAGCCACACACCATCAGCACACCAACAAATACCTACCTCACATACACCCAGCAAAACACACACTCACACACCCTCACCTGCACACCAACACACACATCACTCACCATCACCACCCATCACCATGCCCCCCAAGAAGAATCCCAAGTTCCTAGATTGTGAATTGGAAGTCCTGGTAGACGAGATCCTCAGGGTGGAGCCACAGCTGTTTGGCACTCTGGTCCAACAGACCCCCATGTCGCAGAAAACCAAGATGTGGGAGAGGATCATCAACAGGGTGAACGCCCAATCATCATGTCGGCGCACAAAGACGGACATCCAGAACAGGTGGTATGACGTGCGCAGGAGGGTACGGGACCTGCTGAAGATAGACTACAGCAACAGCCAACAGACCGGCAGTGGCCCTCCTGCCAAGCCAATATACCTCAGGCCCTGGGAGGAGAAGGTGCGGGCCATCCTTCCGCCAGTGAGCGTATATGGACTAGAGAACATCCCAGAGCCTGGTGAGTACACAACAAATGTACACAATAAACTGCCACAAAACACACACATCACTGTCAAGGGGAGAGTCAAACCATGCACACATAGCAATTACACAGCAACTAGAACAGAATCATCCCAAAATGTGTATGTCAGTCAGATAAACACAACACATGCCATCAAAAAAGTCACATCCAACTGTGCCAACACATGTACAAACACAACCACAACTACAGCTAGGCAGTGGCACAAATAGAACTAACACACACATCCACACATGTAGCCACCACAACAACACCAACACACAGTGAAGACCACTCAAAGGAAGGAATTCTGTGTATGCTGGCCAAGTCAGTGTAGCCAATAGCATCATGGGAGTCGCAGTCACAGATATTGCCCCCCCACAACTGTCCCATCAACACCACCCTGAACCATGCTCACATCACAGGGAGTGGAGAAGGACTCACAAGATGGCTGACACTGGCTACTGCTGTGGGGAGCACAAGGCCCTGCTGCCAACTGTGCACCAACAAACAGCAGGACACCACTGACTGACATCCTGAGAGACAACTTCCACTCCCTGCAATGCAAGCACGTTCCATGGTGGGCTATCTGGCTGGCTGGGTGGGAAGGGGGACTTGCAGCACTGACTATAGTCACCAGCACCTCCCCTCACACCCCCCCAACACAAACTCCACAGTACCCACCTGGTAGAATGCAATGCCCTCCATCCTAACACAAGATCCCACAAAGCACCACCACCCTGGGTTATGTTGTGTGAAGCACAGGGACACTCTTGGGACTCTTAGCCAAACAACTGCCAGGACAACACTCCCAGCCATCCTGTCAGCACAGCCAGCCCACCCCACAGGGAAGCAGAGTCAAAAGGAAGGAAGCATGGGCATGCTGGGAAGGGGGTGGAGGCAATAGCATGATGGGAGTCGTAGTCACAGACATAGCTCACCCCCACAACTGTCCCATCAACACCACCCTGAACCATGCTCACATCACAGGGAGTGGAGAAGGACTCACAAGATGGCTGACACTGGCTACTGCTGTGGGGAGCACAAGGCCCTGCTGCCAACTGTGCACCAACAAACAGCAGGACACCACTGACTGACATCCTGAGAGACAACTTCCACTCCCTGCAATGCAAGCACGTTCCATGGTGGGCTATCTGGCTGGCTGGGTGGGAAGGGGGACTTGCAGCACTGACTATAGTCACCAGCACCTCCCCTCACACCCCCCAACACAAACTCCACAGTACCCACCTGGTAGAATGCAATGCCCTCCATCCTAACACAAGATCCCACAAAGCACCACCACCCTGGGTTATGTTGTGTGAAGCACAGGGACACTCTTGGGACTCCTAGCCAAACAACTGCCAGGACAACACTCCCAGCCATCCTGTCAGCACAGCCAGCCCACCCCACAGGGAAGCAGAGTCAAAAGGAAGGAAGCATGGGCATGCTGGGAAGGGGGTGGAGGCAATAGCATGATGGGAGACGTAGTCACAGACATAGCTCACCCCCACAACTGTCCCATCAACACCACCCTGAACCATGCTCACATCACAGGGAGTGGAGAAGGACTCACAAGATGGCTGACACTGGCTACTGCTGTGGGGAGCACAAGGCCCTGCTGCCAACTGTGCACCAACAAACAGCAGGACACCACTGACTGACATCCTGAGAGACAACTTACACTCCCTGCAATGCAAGCACGTTCCATGGTGGGATAACTGACTGGGTGGGTGGGTGGGTGGGAAGGAGGTCTGGCTGTCAACCAAACACAATCAATGCAGACCATGTTCACACCCCAGAGAATACATAGAAATGCCCAAATAATGCAGGACAATGTGCCACACCAATATCAACCCCTGACTGTGACGACTTAGGACAATACAATGTACAGGCCCGCACCCCGAGGCACAGTCACAACTGTCAGGTGTGTCAACCACTGATGCCTGCAGAAACATGACATACATTGTTTGTGTCTCCCAAAAACAGGTGATGATAGGGACACAGCAGCAGACGCTGAGGAGTCCCAGTCCCAGGCTCAAGAGGATGCCGAGCTCACTGGCGTCGTACAGCCTCTGTCCTCCTCGGACGATGAAGAACAACCTGGCACATCCGGTGCAAGTCAACATGCTGCACCAGCAGGACCACCAGCTGCAGCACCAGCAGGTCCACCAGCTGCACCCCCTGCACCCACCCCTCCAACGACTGTCACCACGAATACCATCCCTGCCGACATGGACAGAATAAGGAACAACACCAGCGCAGTGACCCTGGACCAACCTGGGGCCATGGACACCACCACCACCACCAACCCCCAAGGTGGACCAGGGTTATCTGTGCGTGCAACTGCACACACTGCACATGTCAGCAGGGGTGGTGGGAGGGGTGGGAGACAGAGGTCGCTGCTTGCAGACGTTGCTGGTGTGCATGAAGACCCACAACTGGTACGCATAGCTGATGCGTACCAGTCCAGCACCGGAGAGCTCAGCCAGGTAGTGGGGCTCCTCAGAGACATTAAACAGCAGCAGGCTGCCCATCATGCCCGCTTGGACTCCCACATGTCCCAAGTGGAGTCACACATGTCACGTGTGGACTCCCACATGTCACGTGTGGACTCCCACATGACCCGCGTGGAGTCCAAGTGGGATGTACTACATGAGATGACGGCGGTGCACAGGGACATTTTACAATGCCTCCGCCAGATGAACAGCAACCAGTCCACACCTCCCTGTGTGCCAACAACATCTGGTACCGAACAAACTGCAACTGCCACAGGGAGGGAGGAGGACTCTGGCGGAGAGTCCCCTGCACCGCAGCAGCCTGCACTTGAGGGCCCCCCCCCAAGAAGAGGGGTCGTCCGAGGAGGGGAAAGTGAGAGGCTGATGGCCAAGCGCAACTCCCAGGAAGCCTGAACCTGTTCTGGATTTTCGCCTTTGTGCACAGACTGTTCACCCTGTTGATGGCAACACTACTCCCACACATTGCATGGGGAGTATAAGTTGGAACAATGTGTCAGACAACAGTGGCCCCGATACTGGGGATCCTGTCTACCTGGACTTTCTATTCATCTAGGAACTTGGGATTGCAAGATTCATGTACAGCACAATCCATCCTATGCACTATTATCACAATAAACACACTAATACACCATACTTGCCTCTGTGGTGATTCCAACGTGGGTGCTGTTATGGGGATGATGAACTGCAAAATTACACAGTGTATGCGAACTGCAACAGCAAGGACAACACAGGCATGTGAGTACAGGCAACGTGACACATATGAGGGAGACACACCACCAGGGCTACACAACACATACACACCTAGGCCATCTGACTCATTGCCTACACTGATGTTGCCAGGGAAGACGGTGCAATGCACAGACACCACACCCATTCCCAGTTGTAGTCAAGTAGCCCACAGGTGCAGTAAGCAAATGGCAGTCAAATGTGTGACCACAGACAACGCACATCACAAAGTGAAGCACAGGTTTATTACACAGTTGCAACATGCTGTAACCACTACAGATGCAAGGTAATCCCACCTGGCAGCGGGCACACAGTCAACAACTGTAGACTGAAGGAAGTCCATGGGTGTGGCGCACATCACCTGTAGGGACACAACAGCTACCAGCCTGGATGTGCAATCACGTCGTCGGTGGACACAGTTCACCAAACGAATCTGAAAGTACCCTGTGAAGGACAGAAATGACACACAGTCAAAAGCAATGCAGTACAGGACAGAACAGCAAAACTCATGCACAATACATGTTACAAGATACCCACCCAGAACCAAGTTAGCATGTCAACACTGTTGGGGAGTACAGCCCACCTGTCACCACACATCGCAACACACATCCTGTCAAGTAGCCCATGGACACACTCCAACAGCACCAGAGCACCACCCACACATCATGCCAACTCACATCATTCACATGACACCTCAGGATACTCACATTCAGCTAAAGAAGTTGGTGATGAGCTGTGTGCGGACATCACCATCACCATCATCATCATCATCGTCACTGGCATCGTGGTCCAGGCCAGGATCCTCCACAGGTGGCGGATGTTGGTCATCGTCATCCTGGATGAGAGGCAACTCCTTCCGCACTGCCAGGTTGTGGAGCATGCAGCAGACGATGATAATCTTGCACACTTTCGCAGGGGCATATGGGAGGGACCCTCCGGTCTTGTCCAGGCAGCGGAAGCGGCTCTTCAGGAGACCAAAGGTCCGCTCAATCACTCTCCTGGTCCGACCATGTGCCTCATTGTAGCGCATCTGGGCAGGTGTCACAGGGTTCCTGAGGGGTGTCAGCAACCACGGCATGTTGGGGTATCCCGAGTCACCTACGGACAGACAAGTGCACATCAGCTGACTTGGAAAAGTGGGCGGAATACTACAGATCAGATCACACACAATGGCACAAAGTCAGTACACACCGACAAGCCAGGCACGCTGGTTCTGCATCTGTGCCATCAACCTGGGGATGCGACTACTCCTCATCACAAAGGCATCGTGTGCTGAACCAGGGAAACGGGCACACACGTGTGTGATGGTCATGTCTGCAAGACACACCACCAGTGCATTGACCGAGTGGTAGTGCTTGCGGTTCCTGTAGGCCTGCTCCTGGGCCTGTGGTGGTACCAAAGCCACATGTGTCCCATCAATGGAGCCAATGACATGCGGCATCCTCCCCAGGGCATAAAAGTCACTCTTCACGTCAGTGAGTCGTCGCAGTCTAGGGAAATAGATGTACCGGTTCAGGAAGAGCAACATTGCCGCCAAAACATCGCGGAGCACACGGCTGAACATGGTCTGTGACATCCCACCAGCAGACGCCACAGTATGTTGGAAGGTACCGGTGGCAAAGAAGTGTAGGGCTGCCATCACCTTCACCTTGGGGGTCAGCGCTGTAGGATACGGCCGGCCAGGCTGCAAATGTGGGGACAACTGCACTGCCAAATCCTCAATCAGCTGCCTGGTGAAGCGGTACCGTCGGATGCTGTCCCGTTCCACCATCGTTGCCAGGTCTGGGAATGGCCGATGGACAGCAGGAGCCCTGCAGTGCAGAGGAGAAGTAAGCAAGATCGTCAGTCACCCCACATATGCGGCATTGAACACACTCAAGATCCCAACATACATCATCATGAGGCACAACTACATGAAGTGTGCAGTACCGGAACGACATTCATGGTACATACATGGCCAACATCTGTCAACACGGTCCTACAGGTGGCATCAATTTGTCCCTGTTTGGCCCATTGGATATCATGATGCTGTGTCACAGTCACCCCCCAGTGACATGTGAGGACAGATGTGCCCCAGGCACCACAGCTCAACGACAGGCACATTCCCAGGGACCCTGTAATGCCACATGGACACTGGCATCACCTGGAGTATCATGTGTACACCACAACAAAACAAACATGACCCCCACAGGTAGTGGCCACACTTGCCATGGCAGGAGAGCCATGGACGTCTGTGACACACACGCACAACATCAGAGTCCATGCACACACAACGTGGATGTGGAGACTGTCTCCCATTGTGCACATGAAATCAGAGACATTGTAAACACTACATGCACAAAGACTGTGGAGGGCCATCACTATTGTGCCACTGGGACACCCTGGCTCAAACATACCGTCCCACATGGGACTCACGGGGTATGTGACATGACATACACAAACACCACTGTGAAATGTGACCATGGCACATGCACAGATATGAACAGTTGCACATCACAGTGGTCACGTACACGTAACACCCATGATCCTGTCCCCATGAACACGTGCACAGCCTGGGGGTGGCTGCCCACAGGTGACACCCACAGGACAACATGTACACCAACATACACACAATAGGAAATGCAGCCTTACATGCCTTATGATAAGGTTTGGACAGGCTGTCGTGATGTAGGTGTGCCCCTCACTCCCTGGGAGCTATCTGTGGCTGGCATATGTCCATCTGAGACAGGCATGCTGACATATGCCAGTCACATGTACAGTGATGCGTTGTACTGCAATGGACCGATCGGTGCCTCCGGCCGGCCCATTGCATTCAATGTGTGCGGGTACGCGTTGTACCCCTGTGCGCGTTGAACAGCAATGGACCGATCGGTGCCTCCGGCCGGCCCATTGCATTCAATGTGTGCGGGTACGCGTTGTACCCCTGTGCGCGTTGTACTGCAATGGACCGATCGGTGCCTCCGGCCGGCCCATTGCATTCAATGTGTGCGGGTACGCGTTGTACCCCTGTGCGCGTTGAACAGCAATGGACCGATCGGTGCCTCCGGCCGGCCCATTGCTTTCAATGTGTGCGGGTACGCGTTGTACCCCTGTGCGCGTTGAACAGCAATGGACCGATCGGTGCCTCCGGCCGGCCCATTGCATTCAATGTGTGCGGGTACGCGTTGTACCCCTGTGCGCGTTGAACAGCAATGGACCGATCGGTGCCTCCGGCCGGCCCATTGCATTCAATGTGTGCGGGTACGCGTTGTACCCCTGTGCGCGTTGAACAGCAATGGACCGATCGGTGCCTCCGGCCGGCCCATTGCATTCAATGTGTGCGGGTACGCGTTGTACCCCTGTGCGCGTTGTACTGCAATGGACCGATCGGTGCCTCCGGCCGGCCCATTGCATTCAATGTGTGCGGGTACGCGTTGTACCCCTGTGCGCGTTGAACAGCAATGGACCGATCGGTGCCTCCGGCCGGCCCATTGCATTCAATGTGTGCGGGTACGCGTTGTACCCCTGTGCGCGTTGTACTGCAATGGACCGATCGGTGCCTCCGGCCGGCCCATTGCATTCAATGTGTGCGGGTACGCGTTGTACCCCTGTGCGCGTTGTACTGCAATGGACCGATCGGTGCCTCCGGCCGGCCCATTGCATTCAATGTGTGCGGGTACGCGTTGTACCCCTGTGCGCGTTGTACTGCAATGGACCGATCGGTGCCTCCGGCCGGCCCATTGCTTTCAATGTGTGCGGGTACGCGTTGTACCCCTGTGCGCGTTGAACAGCAATGGACCGATCGGTGCGCACCCATTGACAATGGGCTTGCCTGGCAACGGACGCGTTTTTGAATATTCGAACGAGTCGGTTGCTGGAAAATCAGTTGGTCACCCACAACAATGTTGCAAAATAATGTATGTCATGAAGTTGAAGATTTGAAGGATGCTGTGGGCGTGTTTTGGTGCTGCTATTCCATGGATTGGCCAGATTCAGAAGATGCTAACGACTTGGACCTATCACTTTGGACACAAGGGACAGTATCTGCCTCTCCAGCACATATATATTGCTGCATGTTCCCCTGAGAGCCCACTTGCCTGCACTACATGCTCCAGGACGACATCTGCCACTGCACTGCTGCTGTCTCTGCCCCTCTGGACCCTGCAATGGCACGTACTGTGGAGAGAGCCCCAGCCTTCAGCCTTGAAGAGAACCAGGCCCTGCTGGACAGCCTACTTCCACAGTACAGCAAGCTGTATGGGACACCAGGGGAGCAGGTGAGTGTTCTGTGCACTGCCTTTCTGAATGTGCATTTTGTCTGACTAGCAAGGCTGAGAGTCAGCACACCACTGGCTAGCAGGCTCACTGAGTAGTTGTCACCCCCCATAGTGTGTAGTGACTTGCACTGGACAGGTATGGTGCAGTGACAGTGCTTCTGAACAGGGTTTTACTCCCCATGCTATGATACCATGTAGTGACTTCTGGAAAACTGTCCATGGGCAGCCGTGCACTGCCTGGGTACACCATGTGCCCCTGTGATTGCGACATGTATATGCAACTGTGTCATGCACGGATATGTTGCATGTGTAGTAATGTCCTTATCACTTTGTCATCCTGACAGGCTTCTGCCCATCGGAAGCATGAGATCTGGAAGGACATCGTCCGGGCTGTCCGGTCCGTGGGGGTCTACAAGCGCCGGATCCGCAACTGCCAAAAGAGGTGGCAGGACCTTCGGGGCTGGACCCGGAGGATTGCACGGGTCCAGCTGAAGCTGTCGCCTCCTCGCAGGAGGGGCGGAACACGGACCCTGACCCCCACATGCTCAGGATCCTGGCGGTGGTCTTTCCAGACCTGGATGGGCAGCTGAAGGCCAGAGAGCAGCAAGGAGGGGGTGAGTCAAAGACTGCACTGTGTACTCTGTCTAACATGTTATGTGCCCTCCTCGGGCCAGGTTGAACTGCCACAGTACAGCAGTCATGTTGTCCAGGAGCCATGTCCCTCTATTGTGCACTGCCCACTCCTCATCTGATACCCAGGTGTGGCCCTTACATGCAGGGAATTCTGTCACTTAGGACTGTGTCCTTGCAGTTTGCTTGACTCAAGGTGGGAGACAGCATCTGTTTCCCTGACTCTGTGGTGGGCATCATGGGTGGGTCCATTGCTTACACAATGCCTGTATTCTGACATGTAGGGTAGTGTCACAGGTCTCCCATATGTCCAATAGGTATGACCTGGACAGATGAGGGTTAAGAGGATGTGTAGTGGGGGGATGTACATGTGCACTTGTGCAGCTCCAGGACTTGCATTCCCCATGACCTACTATTGTGACACAGTGCAGAGTGTTGTTGTCTGGCTGCAAAGTCATACATCACTGAGACAGTGATGTATGACTTTGCAGTCATGCCTCCGCCATGGCATGTGTCTACTGATTGGTGATCCTGCAGGGGAGTGACATGTGCTACATGCACACCATAGTGGCGCTGGCTATCAGGACATGGGTGCATCATGGTGTCTGTCGCTGGTATGCATCACATGCATTTCCTATTTGACTCTGGGCATCCCTTACATCCGTAAACCTGTACTGACTCAGTGGCAAGAGCTGTGATGTGTCCACACCGTGTCCTCTGCACTGTCCAACTACTGTGTACTTGGTGCATGTGTCAACACTGGGGTGTTGCAATCCAACAGACACCAGACAGATGGGTGCAAGGCCATGTGGGATGTGAGTGCCATGCTTGGCATCAGACTGACAATTGACTTCTCCTGTTCAATTAGTGCACTTTTAGCAATGTACAACTAATGATGCCAGGGCTTGCTCTGGGATGTGCTGTGCTCACAGTGGTGTGTGCGTTATGTGCAGGTGACTGATGTCTGTCTGTTTCCCCATTGTTTGCAGATACATCCACGGCCACGGAAGGGGACAGCTCCACGGACCAGGAGGAGCCGGAGAGCCAGACTGGGTCAGCAGCCGAGGAGTGGTCGGAGGGACCCAGTGGCACGGAGGGCGAGGGGAGCCACACCGAGGAGTCCTCAGCAGCATCCACCTCAGCTGAGGACCAGAGCAACTCGGAGGATGACTCCCTTGTGGAGGCGGGTGTCAGCAGCCACCACACCCCAGCTAGTGTTGCTGTCCCCGCCACCACCAGCACCACCACCGCCCTCCCATCGGCTCCCATTCCCCAGGTCCGTGGAGGCTCCCATGTCCGGGAGCGTGTCTCCTTTGGGCCAGGCACCGCACCCCCTGCCCCTGTGTCCCCTGCTGCCCTGAGTGAGGAGTCTGTGTACCTCCTTCGCCAGCTCCATGTAGGGCAGACAGCCATGCTGAGTGTCCTCCATGCGCACACCGCGCTGTTGACTCAGCTGGTGTCGTTCATGGAGGGCATCTCATCGGGCATGTCTGACCTACAGAGGGGCAATAGGTCCATGGACTCCTCCCTGACGGCAGCAGTGTCCCTCCTCAAACGGTCCCTCACCCCTCCTGCCTCTGCTCCATCCACACTCCCCAGCACCTTACCCATCCCAGGCACACACACACTGGCACACACCAGCACACACACATCCAGCACACTGACACACACGCCAATGACAAAACGCACACGCAAGCACATTCAGGGGACTGAAGCCAGACTCACAGGGGATGGGGCCCTGGAACACACACACGCATCCACATGCACTGCGCAGTCCTCAGTTCCCTCTCCCTCCAAAGCACCCTCCCTTGCCTCACCTGCAACCCCAAAGTCACAGCAGCTCTTCCTCTGTGACCTCGGCCTCTTCCCCACCGATGAAGCTGCTCCAGCATCCCGGGGGAAGAGGAAGCCCACCCACACGGAGCAGAGTGCCCCTCGCCCCCGGACACCCTCCCCCAGGCGCAGACGGACTGAGGCCCCCACCCGCAAGTCCCCCGGAGTGCTAAGAGCAAGACCCCGCCACCGCCCTGCAGCTCAGGCACAAGGTCTCCGTCCTCCATCCCTCAGGCCCCCACTGCACAGGTGCCCCCACCACACCCTGCCCCAGGTTCCCCCACCCACAGATATACCATCCCCAAGATGCTCCGGCCTTCTCCCCCTGCCACTTGCTCTCCCAGCACCACACCCCCCGCTGCGCTTGTCTGTGCCACTGATGTGGTGAGGGTGTCCTCCCCCTCTGTCCAACCCACCTTGCCTGTTCCCCATTCTCCTCCCCTGGAGGTAGGCACTGCAGTGGAGTCCACTACCGCCCTGTCTGACTTGGGCACTGCAGTGGCGGACCTGTCCACCCCATCTGCAGGGTCCACTGCAGTTGTGCCGGCACCCACGACATCTGTGTCATGCCCCCAGTTGTGCCGGCACACACCATGTCAGACACCTCCACTGCAGTTGTCAGTGGCTCTCCAGCACCCACCACCCCTTCCCTGACTCCCCCTGGTGAGCCCTGATCCTGTCCCTGCGGTGCCTGGCCTGCCCCCCGGTTGCCCCTCCTAGTGGATTGTCCCTGGTATTGTGCAGGCATGCGTAGGGTGACATCTGCCAGTGTCACCCTGTTTGAACTTTGACAATGGACTGGCCATTGGCCTTTGCTCTTTTTTCAGGACTTCGTTTGGCCTCAACACATATGCTGAATAAAGCAACTTTCTTTTCTCTAGTGCTCATGCTTCAGATGTACATGTTGTTGGTGCAGCTAACCATGCCCTTGCTGCAGTGATGGTGATATCTGGTCTCATGATTATGAAGTGTTACTGTGCAGGAACCCATGTGGTCCAGGGGGAATGTGTCCTATCATGTGGTGTATCCATGTCATCAATAGCAGCATCTGAGGGTGTCATGTGTTCAGTATTTGGCAATGGGTTTCCTACTTACATTGGCAATTTCACATCTGTGGCTTCCACCCCTGCACATCTGTTGTGCCTGCCATCGTTGCATTTGTCTACTTCCCTGACCGTGTTGCCATCTCCAGTGGACATGCAGGTTTGGGCATCAATGGGGAGGGACTCATCCGTGTAGTCAGTGCAACATTGCTATACAAGTGTGTTGGATCTGTGCTGATGATTCCGTTGGCACATCCATGACCAGGCTGATGTGATGGGAGCCCTCATTTGGTGCTAATTGTTGATTGTGTGACCAAGTGCTCAGCTGACATGATGGGGCCCTACTGAGGCAACATATGGCACAGCTTTCCTCACACAGGAGTGGAGTCCCCTCATGGCAGTGTGTACACGTGTGACATTGCCTGCGCCCAAGGTGTGTGTTGTATGTGCATGTCTGTGTGTTCACTTCCATTCATCTGCGCATGCTGTGATCCCTAGTGTTGTACCTGTTTGTGATGCTTGCTGACTTGAGCTATGTTCCCCCAAAGTCTTCTCCCTGTGTTCTCTGTGATGTGGGTGCATGGCACATTACTGGTCATCAGGGTGTCACCCATAGGTGTGTTTGCTGTCAGGGCAGAGTTTGTGTGCTGACGCAGATGGGTCACAGTCAGGTTTCCCTTTGGCACTTGTTGTTTGCCCCTGTCATGTGATTTCCAGTTTGTGTTATCTTTCAGTGATTGTGACACGTTGTGTGTGTGACTGCTGGCACTCCTTAGGGTCCGGGCTGCAATGTTGGTTGTTGTCTATGTGTGTTCTTTGTGGGTGACCTTGGTTTCTTCATTGGTGTGTGACTGTGGCTGGGATCCCATTGGTCGGTGTGGTATTGCCGTCATGTCCATGTACAGCGTAGTGTGCAGTGTGTCAGACATTCAGGAGTCTTGTTGAGTGTCCATGTGTGATGTGTTTCTACACCTTGGTTCCCACCCACCACCCTGGAATAGTAATGGGTGCATGTGCAATGTCACCAGTGCATGTGTACTTCACTGCTGCACATTGTTGGAGGTCGAGGGGTGTGGTGTTGAGTGTGTGCAGATGAGAGTTGTTGCCCGGCTAGTCCCCTGCCTCCATGTTGGCCTTGGCTTACTGGCCATGCTGATTGATTTGTGCTTGTGTAGGTGTGATGGTAGTTAGTTGCTCAGGACACCTGACTGTGGTTCACAGTGTGAACGACATTTAGCTTTGTCATCACAGTGGTATTTTTCTTCAGCCCAGGGTCACCACATTGTGGGGGCCCTGGGGGTGGTGCTGTGGTGTGTCTGTGACTTGCTGTGTTAGTTGTTGTTCCTACGTGCCTGTGTGACATGTGTGTTTTGTGCTCCCTCTCACCTGTCAATGCCTGCTTGCCCACATAGGGGATTTGGATCCATGAGTTACCTTAGTGTGGCAGTGTATGCACATCTGTATGATTGGTATTCAGCTCTCCTCATGTGTTGTGTTGTTGCCTGGGGACAATGGCACCCCCACCCCTCACCTGCTGTGTATGATGACAGTGTTGGTCTGCCTGTTTGTGTTTGTGCATCTGCACCACTGCATTGGCATATCTTGGGTGTGCCATTGGCTGTATGTTGTTTGGTGTGTTTCCCCTGCTGTCCCTGGGACTCCTAGGTCATCGGTCAGCACAGTGATCATGGTTTGTGTGTCCCATTGCTGCCATGGTATGGTATCTGTTCACCTCACATCTGCTGTCTCCACAGGGTATCTGCATTTGTGTGCCCATTGGTGCAAATATGTGGTTCTGCATTCTGATGGTCACTTCTGTCATTGTGTCATTGATGACTGTTGACGGTCTCAGCCACCATGGGTGTTGTTTGTCTGCACATGGCCAAAGGAATGTTTCATTTGCACTGCAGTATTTGGCTCCCCCAATTTATGTTGCAATGGGACACATACACTACTTTGCCACAGATGAGTTTTTGGTTCTGTGACCAGGAATGATCCATGCAGTTTGGCAGTTGCAGCTCTTTCTTTGTCAACAATTACCTTTTGGTCACTGTGATGATGAGGGTGTAGACCCCATTGCCACAATGTTCAAAATGTGCTTCAGCTATGGACCCCACACTTGCCTTTTGGTCACTGTGATGATGGGGGTTTAGACCCCATTGCCACAATGGTCAAACTGTGCTTCAGCTATGGACCCCACACTTACCTTTTGGTCACTGTGATGATGGGGGTTTACGCCCCATTGCCACAATGGTCAAAATGTGCTTCAGCTATGGACCCCACACTTGCCTTTTGGTCACTGTGATGATGGGGGTTTAGGCCCCATTGCCACAATGGTCATGGGCTGCTTGCATTGTGGGTGCCACACACATATATGTGTGGCACATGTGCTAGGGGGTCACATTGTATGTTCAATGTCATGTTCGGTGTTGTAGGCATTTGACACAGCCTGCTCACACGCTTGTCATGGTGGTGGGGGGATGTCTTAATCTTGCATTCCCTAGGTTGTGGTGTGCTTGTTGTGTCATGCATTGTCCATCCTATGAGTGGGGGTGGTAGTAGTGGTAGGCATCCAGCCCCCCTGGCTAAGGGTGGTGGTAGGCATCCAGCCCCCCTGGCTAAGGGTGGTAGTAGTGGTGGGCATCCTGCCCCCTGGCTAAGGGTGGTAGTGGTGGGCATCTGGCACCCCCTGGCTAAGGGTGGTGGTAGGCATCCAGCCCCCCTGGCTAAGGGTGGTAGTAGTGGTGGGCATCCTGCCCCCCTGGGTGAGGGTGGTAGTAGTGGTAGGCATCCTGCCCCCCTGGTTGAGGGTGGTAGTAGTGGTAGGCATCCAGCCCCCTGGCTAAGGGTGGTAGTAGTGGTGGGCATCCTGCCCCCCTGGCTAAGGGTGGTAGTAGTGGTAGGCATCCTGCCCCCCTGGTTGAGGGTGGTAGTAGTGGTAGGCATCCAGCCCCCTGGCTAAGGGTGGTAGTAGTGGTGGGCATCCTGCCCCCCTGGGTGAGGGTGGTAGTAGTGGTAGGCATCCTGCCCCCTGGCTAAGGGTGGTAGTAGTGGTGGGCATCCTGCCCCCCTGGGTGAGGGTGGTAGTAGTGGTAGGCATCCTGCCCCCTGGCTAAGGGTGGTAGTAGTGGTGGGCATCCTGCCCCCTGGGTGAGGGTGGTAGTAGTGGTAGGCATCCAGCCCCCCTGGTTGAGGGTGGTAGTAGTGGTAGGCATCCAGCCCCCCTGGCTAAGGGTGGTGGTAGGCATCCAGCCCCCTGGCTAAGGGTGGTAGTAGTGGTGGGCATCCTGCCCCCTGGCTAAGGGTGGTAGTGGTGGGCATCTGGCACCCCCTGGCTAAGGGTGGTAGTAGTGGTGGGCATCCTGCCCCCTGGCTAAGGGTGGTAGTGGTGGGCATCTGGCACCCCCTGGCTAAGGGTGGTAGTAGTGGTGGGCATCCTGCCCCCTGGGTGAGGGTGGTAGTAGTGGTAGGCATCCAGCCCCCCTGGTTGAGGGTGGTAGTAGTGGTAGGCATCCAGCCCCCCTGGCTAAGGGTGGTGGTAGGCATCCAGCCCCCCTGGTTGAGGGTGGTAGTAGTGGTGGGCATCCTGCCCCCTGGCTAAGGGTGGTAGTAGTGGTGGGCATCCTGCCCCCTGGGTGAGGGTGGTAGTAGTGGTAGGCATCCTGCCCCCTGGCTAAGGGTGGTAGTAGTGGTGGGCATCCTGCCCCCCTGGCTAAGGGTGGTAGTAGTGGTGGGCATCCTGCCCCCCTGGGTGAGGGTGGTAGTAGTGGTAGGCATCCTGCCCCCCTGGTTGAGGGTGGTAGTAGTGGTAGGCATCCAGCCCCCCTGGCTAAGGGTGGTAGTAGTGGTGGGCATCCTGCCCCCCTGGGTGAGGGTGGTAGTAGTGGTAGGCATCCTGCCCCCTGGGTGGGGGTGGTAGTAGTGGTAGGCATCCAGCCCCCCTGGCTAAGGGTGGTGGTAGGCATCCAGCCCCCCTGGCTAAGGGTGGTAGTAGTGGTGGGCATCCTGCCCCCTGGCTAAGGGTGGTAGTAGTGGTAGGCATCCTGCCCCCCTGGGTGAGGGTGGTAGTAGTGGTAGGCATCCAGCCCCCTGGCTAAGGGTGGTAGTAGTGGTGGGCATCCTGCCCCCCTGGGTGAGGGTGGTAGTAGTGGTAGGCATCCTGCCCCCTGGCTAAGGGTGGTAGTAGTGGTGGGCATCCTGCCCCCCTGGGTGAGGGTGGTAGTAGTGGTAGGCATCCTGCCCCCTGGGTGAGGGTGGTAGTAGTGGTAGGCATCCTGCCCCCCTGGTTGAGGGTGGTAGTAGTGGTAGGCATCCAGCCCCCCTGGCTAAGGGTGGTGGTAGGCATCCAGCCCCCCTGGCTAAGGGTGGTAGTAGTGGTGGGCATCCTGCCCCCCTGGGTGAGGGTGGTAGTAGTGGTAGGCATCCTGCCCCCCTGGTTGAGGGTGGTAGTAGTGGTAGGCATCCAGCCCCCCTGGCTAAGGGTGGTAGTAGTGGTGGGCATCCTGCCCCCCTGGGTGAGGGTGGTAGTAGTGGTAGGCATCCTGCCCCCCTGGGTGGGGGTGGTAGTAGTGGTAGGCATCCAGCCCCCCTGGCTAAGGGTGGTAGTAGTGGTAGGCATCCTGCCCCCTGGGTGGGGGTGGTAGTAGTGGTAGGCATCCAGCCCCCCTGGCTAAGGGTGGTAGTAGTGGTGGGCATCCAGCCCCCCTGGCTAAGGGTGGTGGTAGGCATCCAGCCCCCTGGCTAAGGGTGGTAGTAGTGGTGGGCATCCTGCCCCCCTGGGTGAGGGTGGTAGTAGTGGTAGGCATCCTGCCCCCTGGCTAAGGGTGGTAGTAGTGGTGGGCATCCTGCCCCCCTGGGTGAGGGTGGTAGTAGTGGTAGGCATCCTGCCCCCCTGGGTGAGGGTGGTAGTAGTGGTAGGCATCCTGCCCCCCTGGTTGAGGGTGGTAGTAGTGGTAGGCATCCAGCCCCCTGGCTAAGGGTGGTGGTAGGCATCCAGCCCCCCTGGCTAAGGGTGGTAGTAGTGGTGGGCATCCTGCCCCCCTGGGTGAGGGTGGTAGTAGTGGTAGGCATCCTGCCCCCCTGGTTGAGGGTGGTAGTAGTGGTAGGCATCCAGCCCCCCTGGCTAAGGGTGGTAGTAGTGGTGGGCATCCTGCCCCCCTGGGTGAGGGTGGTAGTAGTGGTAGGCATCCTGCCCCCCTGGGTGGGGGTGGTAGTAGTGGTAGGCATCCAGCCCCCTGGCTAAGGGTGGTAGTAGTGGTAGGCATCCTGCCCCCTGGGTGGGGGTGGTAGTAGTGGTAGGCATCCAGCCCCCTGGCTAAGGGTGGTAATAGTGGTGGGCATCCAGCCCCCCTGGCTAAGGGTGGTGGTAGGCATCCAGCCCCCCTGGCTAAGGGTGGTAGTAGTGGTGGGCATCCTGCCCCCCTGGGTGAGGGTGGTAGTAGTGGTAGGCATCCTGCCCCCCTGGTTGAGGGTGGTTGTGGTGGTTGGCATCCAGCCCCCCTGGGTTGGGGTGGTGGCGCGCATTCAGGCCCCTGTGTGCATATGTGGCATTGGTGATGGGCATCCCGCCCCTATGGTGCTGCTGTTGCTGGTGTAAGTATATTCAGATTCCCAGTGTATGTGTGTGATGTGTCGTGTACGTGTTGTATGTGTTTTGTGGTTGGTGTCTGACTTACCTTCTGCGCCGTACGCGTCCGTGCCTGTTCCGGTAGTAGATGTAGAATATTGGTATGATCGGGACGAAGGGATTCATGGTTGGTTCGTGTCGTTCGTCCTTCTCGTTGCTTCGCGTCGTCCTCGTCGCTTGGCTTCGTCCTCGCCGCTCGCGTCGTCCTCGTCGGTGCTGTGTTCGTCTCGTAGCCGTGGATCGTGTTGTGGCGCGATTCGGAGCTTATGTGCGCCTCTCCCGGATGCTTTGACGTGCCGTGCGTAGCGACGGGTTCGGCGCGTACGGAAAGCGCATCGTACTTGTCCGGCCGGACGGGGCTGCATTTTTCCTTCCGTGCGACTCGATTCGGCGTTTCCGGATTCGCCTCGGTCGGAGAACAGGACCTGGTTTGGGTGAGTACGGCTCGGCCGGGATTTTTGCTGTTGTGCGCATCGTACTTGCTCGTTCGGTGTACTGTACGGATCGGTCGGGAAACTGGCTTTCGCATGGCTTTTTTCCCGACCGAATAGTATTGGGTGCGCCTCCGACCGAGATCGGAATCGGCCCCTATGTCTCTTGTTTCCATGCTGGCCCTCCCACTCCACCCATCTCTCTGATACTATCATGTATGTCCCATCTTATGTCCCTTTGCGGTCGTCACTTACAGTACTCCTACTTGGAGGACATCGCGGTCCGGTCTCAATCTCTCCCCCCTCAGTGTCTGTCCGGCCCAGGAATCAGTACAGTGTCACATTGTCGGTCCCCTTCCAACCATAGCGATCGTGCTTTCCCACCCCCTAATTGATTGCAGGATGCGTATCTTGCAGACCTCATCCATGCGTGGGTCCACTGTCCGCAGTAACTTCTTGCCCTTCACCAGATAGGTTGGCGCCTTGCTCCCCTTGGTGCTTCCTGTCCCAGTTCTGGTGCCTTCGTGGTTCAGCTACTCTTCCTCTTTCAAGCCAGTCCCACACTTCTTCTGGCGAGATGAAGTACCATGATTTGCCAGCCTCCATTATTCTAAGTTTAACCAGGAACAACATCGTGTATTTGAGGTTCTCTTCTCTCAGTGTTCTCCTAACCTCATTAAAAGTCCGTCGTTGCTGCTGCACCAACAGGGTAAAGTCAGGGAACAACCTTATCATTGCGTTCTCATGAAACAAGTCACGCCTGATCCGGGCAGCCTTTAAAATGGCCTCTCGATCACGATAGTTTAATATCCGGGCTATTATGGTTCTTGCCAGGGCTCCTGGTTTGGGCAGAGGTACTGGTGCTCTCTTGGCTCTCTCAATGGAAAAGAATTTGAAAAGACGCTTGGGTTTCAGTTGATTTATGATTAAGTCCTCCCGGAAAAGGTCCACCGAGGGTCCCTCCATTCCCTCCGGTACCCCTATCACCCTGATGTTGCTTCTTGGGGCCCTCCCTTCCTGGTCTTCCAGCTTTGCGGCCATTACTTTTTGTTGTTGCAATAGCCGTTGCACTTTTTCTTCTAGTCTTCTAATAATGGACTGAAGGTCTCCAATATTAGTTTCTGCTATCGCCACTTTCTCCGAGGTTTTATTCATATCTGCCCGGAGGAGATTTACCTCTATGGTGACCTTGTCGATTTTTGTCTCAAGTGTCGCTCCCAGGCTGTGAATCACTGCCATTATAGCCCCCAGTGATGGCTCATCCGTTTCTTGGCTCCCAGATGCCACCGTTCCGTCTGCCATCGTGTTACTGGGTACTGTGTCCTGCTTATTTTTCTAGTTTATTACTCCGAGGAGCCGGTGCCCCCTTTGGTCGCATTATGGCTATTTTGTGGGGTTGTTTCGCATCCTTCATTCGCCAAAGTCTAACGAGCTGGGCTGTTACTTGTTTCGGGTTTCCTTGGAGCAGTCACTCTTGGGGTATACCCTGTCTTCTCTCTGGTCCCTGCTTAATCCTAGTTGTTTCCTGGTGCAACTAGCTTCCTGGATTTCAAATCTTCTCCTCAGTGGCCTCGTGTGGCCTATTATGGGTTAAATAGGTTTGGCTAGGCCTTTTACTTCAGCTGCTCCTTATATTTCTGCCACCCTGGGTATCACAAGCACTCAGCTATTCCTGATCGTCTGCTGCAATCACTTAAGTCTCTTAAGGGGCTTCCCGTTCTCTTTTCTGTTTTTGCCCAGAGTTCTAGATTTTGTTTTGGGCAAGACCTTGAGTTCTGAACTTGGTATCCGGGGTTCAGGCACTATCTGGACTGTTCTCCTCACACTTTTGGGGGATAGGTTCTCATTGTAATTTTTTTTTTGTTCCTTTCTGTTTCCCCCCTGCTTCCGTATGGTTCCCCCAGCCGATTTTCTCTTGTCTTCGTCCCGCCGTGCCCGGCTTCCCGTCCATGATCGTTTGCAGCGCGCAGGCCTCGGTGGGCACGTTGAGGATCAAAGTGGAGCTTCCTCCTCTGTTTCATGTTGCGGGTCCTTGCTACGTTCAAGAGGGAGTACCCCAGTCTTCCGGCTGCTTCCAGCTATGCCGCTGTCCGTGCTTACCTCCAGAAGGTTGAGGGAGGATCTGGAATGCTTCCCTTGTCATTCAAGAGTCCTCGTCAGGCAACTGCCCTAATCGCCGGGATCCGCTCAGCTCTGAGCACCATCCATGGCACCAGCTACCGACCATGGGAGCATTGGTAATGGCCATCAGAACCACCCGCTGTCATCCAGCTTTCAACAGTGTGGGCCTCAGTTTCCTTCTTCGCTGCAGTTTTTCTTCCACATTCTGTGATTTCCCTAATGGGCACACCCCATTGTTTGGGTCATCCTGAAGTGTCAGGACCGGGCGGAGAAATGTCAGATCGAGGACGGATGTGAGACGGCCTCCACGGAGGTTATGAAGCCATCTTGGCTGGCGCCAAGCCAACCCCCCCCTATTTTTTTATTAATTTTTCTTATGAATGTGATAATTAATTATATTAATTCTGTAAATAACTTTTTGTTAAATCATGTTGTGTGTTTTGTAGGGGTATATAGTGGGGAGTACAATAATTATAATTCATTGATGATTATTATTTAATTAACGATAATTGGTTTGTTGAAAAAAATTAATATTATTAGAGCAAATAATTTTCTTTTAAGTTAAGTGTAAAGTGCAGAGTTGTGAGTTTTGTGGGGTTATAGGGTGGGAAGTTAGTAAATTAATTGTTAATAATTTCTAAATAATTTTTTTTATTTATATGAAAAATATTTTTGCATTTTATTTATAATAATATTAGTAGATATTTGTGATATGTATTCAACAGTGTAAGATGTTTTTATTTAGTCCATTTTTAATATTAAATATAGTTGTATTTTTCTACAACATATTTATATTGTTCTTTATTTACTTTGTTTTTGAAATAATTGTATTTTGTTCAAGATATTTTGTTTGTTTTTAATGTTGCATTGACTGGAGTGGGAATTGTACATTATACCCCTCTGCAATCCAACACTTTCCCTACTGTTGTACTGAGTGGAATGGGAATAGTAAATTTTACCCTTCTGCTATCCAACACTTTCCGTACTGCTAAACTGAATGGAGTGGGAATAGTAAATTTGACCCCTCCGCTATACAACATTGTCCCTACTGTTGCAATCATTGGAGTGGGAATAGTAAATTTTACTCCTCTGCAATTCAACACTTTCCCTACTGTTGTACTTTGGGGTGGGATTAGTAAATGTTACCCTGCCCCACAGTTTCCCTACTGTTGTACTGGCTGGAATGGTTATAGTAAATATTACCTATCCGCAATCAAACACTTTCACTACTGTTGCATTTTCTGGAGTGCGATTTGTACATTTTACCCAGTTTTAATATTTTAGCATTGCGTGAAGTGGGAGTAGTAAATTTGTTTATATATTTGCTATAATAGTTTGCGTAGTTTTTAGGTCGAGCATCAGCGATGACCTGTTGTATCTCTCTGTGTGGCTTTGGCAAATCCACCCATTGCTATTGGCTGTTAGCTGCAGCATTCAGTAATGCTGGCTTCTTAGTGGTGCATTTCTGTAAAAGTCCCTCCTTTATGTGTTCAGCTCTCTTTCTGGCGATTTCACTCAGAGAGCATTTTGGTCGGCCATCACATAGCACAGCGTGTGATGGCCTCTATTCCCTCCTCCCATCTGGCTATTGCAGGTCAGGCGTTGTTTTTTTGTTTATAGTTTTATATAGAGCGAACTGGACCCAAAGGTCACCAGTTACTTTGCACAAGGACGCATTCATTATTTGATAGGCATGGGGAGATTAAGTGATTTGCACAAAATCACCGAATGTTGAGCCGACGTACTTTTCACTTTTATTTCAGGAGCAGCGTCCATGTCCCTCCTTTTGTAGTCCTATGGTTGTTTCTTTTTCCGATTTCCAGCTCCGGCACGTCATTTGTAGCTGGCATCTCCATTGCTTACTCTCCCGTGCTGCCCCCACCCCCTCACAACACTGAACCCGCCCCCACCTCCACTCCTCGCTCCAAAGTCGCAGCTCGGAGTTTCAGATTTAAGGCACTATTTTTATTTACTTTGTGCACCATTTGTGCACTTCACTTATTTGCCTGTGCAGTGCCCCCCACCCACCCCATACCCTCTCACAACACAGCATACCCGACCCCCTTCACAACCCAGAGCAGGCCCCCACCACCACCCCCAGTCCTGCCAAGTATCACGCATCACATGTGACACTAACGCATTTCAGTGTGGTGTTCCGCATCACCGCACTGAAATGCTTTGTCACGCATTTTTAATGCCACTGAAACTGGCTACCGCGCTGGTGCTAGCGCGCCGGCTCTGCTGCTCCAGACTTGCCGCCAGCAGCTCTGGCAGTGTGGCCATAAACAGTTAAATTATTGTGCTCTCCTCAGCTCTGGTTGAGTGAGTCACTGAGAGTGCTGGCTGCAGTGCTACAATGTTACATTTGCGGCCTCAGCCGCCTGCCAGCCTAACTGCATTAATTAATTAATTTCCGGGCTGCCCGCGGCGCCAGGCTGTCTTCCAGCCCACACTCTCTGCCGATTAACACTGGCGTGGAGCGCGCCGCTGCTCGCACTGCCGGTGTTCTAACTAGATGATCTCCCCCGTAGGTTTGGTCTCCCCCTACGTCAGAGGGGAGCTTAGAAATACAGCTATAAGCTAACTAGATGCTCTCCCCCGTCGGTTTGGTCTCCCCCTACGTGGCTTACAAATACAGCTCTAACCTGCTTTGTTGGTTTGCGCTCCCCCTACGGGGCTTACAAATACAGCTTTAACCTGCTTTGTTGGTGCCTGGCCGTATGTCTATACCTCCCTAAAGTGCTTCTGCTATTTGTGCGCGCGCCTGACCGAAAACTCTTATGGCATGTGTAAAATTTGCAAATATTTACTTTTTTAAGCAATAATTGTGAATCTATTTTCGTATGTAGCATATGCATACGGTAAAGGAAAATGTTTGTTTTCACCAATTCTTTGGATTCTAAAGAATTTCTAGATTTTGACAAAAGAAGTATTTTTTGTTAGAATAATACCACGATTTTTTATAAATATATAAATATATTTATACCTACATATACATATTATATATATTACAATACTTATAACAATGAGAAAGATGAATCCAGCAAAGTACAATTAATATGCTATTTGTTGATAAATTGAGTACTCCTAGGTTTGCGCTCCACTGCCTTCAACCTATGCGCTCCAACTAAGGAGGGCGCTTTCAAACTGTGCAACTACGTGTCTGAATCATGGTTGCATCTTCTGTTTTGTTGTCCCGCCCTTGACGCTCCCAGAAGACTTCTTTTAAAACCCTTATATTTAAAAAGGGGCATCAGTACATCTTGTGAGGCATCTGCTCTCTGCTTTACTTCCCCAGATATTCAAGTGCTTGTAAGGTCTGGAAAATATGTGAGACTCCTGGACAATCTGCTTTCACCCTCTTCTGTTCGCACCCTATCAGTTCCTCCCCCCAAAAACTCATCACCGACTTTATTTGCACTTTGCCATAGCGTCTCTGTACCAAATTATTTTATCCTTGGTTTTGGAACCCAGTCACAAGATTACAATAGTAACTACAATACTGCCTCGTCACTAATATGTGTATGAATTTAAATATTGATGGTTTGCTTTGTTTATGCTTTTTAATGTTGTAACAGCGCTATGATGACATTTTATTGCATTGGTTATAATTAACTGTGCTAATTTAATCAACTAGAGTGCCATTAATTTGATCAATAGAATTTTTTTTTTTTTAAAGCACTTTATAAGTCTATCGTGAAGCACTATGTACAGATTGTAGCAGTTGTATTTTAACCCCTTTGCTGCTAGGGCCTTTCCCGCCCCACCTCCCCCTGTGCTCAGCCTTATTTTGTTTATTTGTGGTAGTTTGCACTTAGGCCCCTGTAACTTTTTGTCCACAGAAAGTTTTAATGTAAAATATTGTGCCCTTATTCCCAACACCCTGATGATTTTAAAGGTACCCAGGGTTTGTGTATTCCCCTGGAAAAGACCCAGAAATTTTCAAAAATACTTTAAAAAATTGCCTTTTTCTAAAAACAATTGTTCTAAATTGCTGCAGTAGAAAGCGTCTGGTTTGTGTCTTGTAAATGGCATCAACAAAGTGTTTGTGGTGATGAAATCCCCATCATCTCAGATTTCTGGGGCAAGTAGACTCTTGACAGTAAACCAACATTTTCTATGAAGTTTTTATTTTTTACTGTGACATAGTCAATTGTTGCATTTATTTTTTTCTTTCAACCTCCTTCCAGTTAGTGTTAGGAATTGTTTTCAAAACAATAATGGATCCCAGAAAACTATACATTTTTGAAAACTAGACAAAAATTTGAATTCAGTAATGGGGGCATTTGTCTAAATCCTTTAACGATTTCCTATATAAATTTACATTTGACAATAGTAAATCAATCAATCAATCACAGAATTTGTAGAGCGCACTACTTACCCGCGAGGGTCTCAAGGCGCTGGGGAGAAAAAAGGGGGGGTGCTGCTACTGGTCGAACAACCAGGTCTTGAGTAGCCTCCTGAAGGTCAGCAGGTCTTGGGTCTGTCGTAGGCTTAGTGGAAGGGTGTTCCAGGTCTTGGCGGCGAGGTGGGAGAAGGATCTGCCGCCGGTGGTAGTTCTTCGAATGCGAGGGACGGTGGCGAGGGAGAGGTCGG
Source organism: Calotriton arnoldi (assembly GCA_963921515.1). Taxonomy (NCBI): domain Eukaryota; kingdom Metazoa; phylum Chordata; class Amphibia; order Caudata; family Salamandridae; genus Calotriton; species Calotriton arnoldi. Next base: position 99,557 of record CAWUFW010021644.1, read on the forward strand.
CAGAGCGGAGCTGGCGGTTGGGGACGTAGAAGAGGAGTCGTCTGTTGAGGTAGGCTGGGCCAGTCTTGTGGAGTGCCTTGTGTGCGTGGATGAGGAGTTTGAAGGAGATTCTCCTGTCGACGGGGAGCCAGTGCAGGTTCCTCAGGTGGGGGTGATTTGGCTGTGGCGTGGTACATCGAGGATCAGGCGTGCGGATGCGTTTTGTATGCGTTGCAGTCGCTTGATGAGCTTGGCCGGGGCTCCCGCGTAGAGGGCGTTCCCATAGTCAAGTCTGCTACTGACGAGGGCCTGGGTGACTGTTCTTCTTGTATCTGTCGGGATCCACCTGTAGATCTTGCGAAGCATGCGGAGGGTGTTGAAGCAGGAGGAGGAGACTGCGTTGACTTGCTTGGCCATGGAGAGCGTTGATTTGAGGATGACTCCCAGGTTGCGTGCGTGGTCAGCCACCAGGAGTCGTCCCAGGCTGAGGGGTTGGAGTCCAGGATGAGGACCTCTGTCTTGTCCGTGTTCAGTTTTAGTCGGCTGATCTTCATCCACTCGGCGACGGCCTTCATTCCTTAATGGAGGTTGGATTTGGCGGCGAGGGGGTCCTTGGTGAGGGAGAGGATCAGTTGAGTGTCGTCGGCGTAGGAGATTATGTTGAGGTCGTGCTGTCTGGCGATGCGTGCGAGCGGGGCCATGTAGATGTTGAACAGTGTTGGGCTGAGGGATGATCCCTGGGGTACGCCGCAGATGATCTCGGAGGCTTCGGATCGGAATGGTGGGAGGCGGACTCTCTGGGTTCTGCCGGCGAGGAAGGAGGTGGCCCATTCCAGGGCCTTGTCTCGGATCCCTGCGTCATGGAGGCGTGCGCGTAGAGTGCGGTGGCAGACAGTGTCGAAGGCGGCAGAGAGGTCCAGCAGGATGAGAGCTGCGGTCTCACCGTTGTCCAGCAGTATCCTGATGTCGTCGGTGGCGGCGATGAGGGCAGTCTCAGTGCTGTGTTGCTGCGGAACCCCGATTGGGATGGGTCCAGGATGCTGTTTTCTTCGAGGTATCGGGTTAGCTGTTTGTTGACGATCTTCTCGATGACCTTGGCTGGGAACGGAAGCAGGGAGATGGGCCGGAAGTTCTTGAGGTCTCTCGGGTCCGCCTTGGGTTTTTTGAGTAGGGCGTTGATCTCTGCGTGTTTCCAGCTCTCTGGGAAGGTCGCGGTCTCGAAGGAGAGATTGATGAAGTTGCACAGGCGGGGTGCGATGGAGCTGCTGGCTTTGTTGAAGATGTGGTGCGGGAAAGGGTCTGACGGGGAGCCGGAGTGTATTGTGCTCATGGTCTTGATGGTGTCATCAATGTTCACGCTGGCCCAGGCTGGTAGGGGGTCGTGGTTGATGGTGTGTGGCGGGTCTGGTGCATCGATCTTAGTTGGGGCTGTCTGGGTGTTGAAGCTGTCGTGGATGTCGGCGATCTTGCGGTGGAAGAAGGTGGCGACGGCGGGATGTTGTTGGTGTTGGAGCTGGGGTTGGAGAGTTCCTTCACGATGTTGAAGAGCTCCTTGCTGTTGTGTGCATTGTTGTCCAGGCGGTCTTTGAAGGAGATTCTCTTGGCGGACTTGATGAGGTGGTGGTGGTTACGGATGGCGTCTTTGTGGGCTGCGTGGCTGTCCGGTGTCTTATCACTGTGCCATTTCTTCTCTAGTTTCCGGCAGGTACGTTTGGAAGCTAGGAGTTCCGAGGTGAACCAGCTGGCTCTTTTGGTGGTGTCACTGTAGGTGAGTTTTTTCAGCGGGGCGAGGGTGTTGGCACAGTCATCCATCCATCGTCTGAGGTTGCAGGCAGCGTCGTCGGTGTTGGATGGGTCGGAGGGAGGGCTGAGAGCGAGGTTTGCCCGTAGTTGGTCTTCGGTTACTTTGCTCCAGCAGCGGCGTGGGATCTGTTGGGTGCGGTGGTGTGTGGTGGGTTTCTGGAAGGTGAAATGGATGCAGCGGTGGTCGGTCCAGAGGAGTTCCGTGGTGTGGCTGAAGGAGATGTGGGAGCTTGAGGAGAAGATGGGGTCAAGCGTGTGGCCAGCGGAATGGGTCGGTGTTGTGACGAGCTGCCTCAGACCGAGGTTGGCGAGGTTGTCGATCAGGGTGGTGGAGTTGCTGTCGTTGTTGTTCTCCAGGTGAAAGTTCAGGTCTCCGAGGAGGATGTAGTCGGTAGAGGTCAGGGCGTGCGTGCTGATGAAGTCGGCGATGGAGTCGCTGAACTGGGGTCGGGGCCCAGGGGTCTGTAGACAAGGGTGCCTCTAAGGGTGGTGTTGGGGTCTGTGTGGATCTGGAAGTGCATGTGTTCGGCGGTGCTGAGAGTGTCGTCGGTGCTGGTCGAGACCCTGATGGTGTTCTTGTGGACGATGGCGATTCCTCCTCCAACTGCGTTGATGCAGTCTCTACGGGTGATCTTATAGCCGTCTGGGATGGCTATGGCGATGTCGGGGGCGGAGGAGTAGTTCATCCAAGTCTCTGTCAGGAAGGCGACGTCTAGTGATGATGTGTCGAGCAGGTCCCAGAGCTCGACGGCGTGTTTGCGTGCAGAGCGGGTGTTCAGTAGGATGCATCGGAGGTGGTTGAGGTACTTCTTTGCGGGCGCCAATGCACTAAAGCATTAAAAAAATAGCCATTTGTGTCAACGTTTTCACCTGTCATTTTCCCAAATAATATAACATTGAATAGGCAGGATCCTTCTTTTTTTGGATATATAGGACTTATAGGTTCACCAAGAACCCGAGCAACCCAGATCCAAAAACTGAGCTGCGTCTTGCACTGGTTTTTCATTGAGTACTGTGTTTATCGCAATTCATTTGGTAAATATAAACAGAGTAAAGTAGGTACAAAGGAAAGCAATATATTTCTTAAACAAAATATAGAGTTTATAAGCAGTGTGTTTTGCATATCTCCAAAATTGTGGCTACCCATGCAAGCATGTGATTTAGATGACATTTTTTAAATGACTTCTTCTTTCCCAATTTTTTACATTAGGAAGGCTTAACTGCAAAGAAAGTTAATTCGTAATAACAGTTCTTCTACTATTCTGTTTTCCCCCAAGTCTCCCTATAAAAATGCTACCTTACTTATGTGTGTAGGCCTAGTGCCCACGACAGGAATTGGCCAAAAACGCAACGTGGACCCACCACATTTTTAAAATGAAAACTGGCCTTTTTTTGCCTAGCTATGGATTTTGAATCCTCGCTCTTCAGGCACCTCGCAAAACCTTGCCAACCTATACATTTTTTTAAATTATACACTAAGGGCCCCATGAGGATGGTGGGCGGACAACCCTAGCGGTGTTCTTACCATCTGCCAGCTATGGGAGGTCCCACACTGCCAATTAGTATGCGACCGCTACTGTGGCGGTCGCATCCCGCATCTTTGACTTTGCCTCAGGCGCTGCTGTAAGCAGCACCCACCGCAAAGCCAAAGAGGCATGTCGTGCATTGCCATGGACAAAGTGGCAGGCACGGCGCGGTGCCTGGCACCTTCTGGATGGCAATGAGGGGTGGTACCATAGATACCCCCAAGTGCAGCCCCCCACCCTCCAACCCACTTGGGGCCCGCAACGGGCCCCCAAAGCAATTCCTGCCATCATTTCCATGGGGGCCAAGCCGCCATGGAAAGGCCTTCACATCACACCATCCTAATATGGATGGCGGTGCCTGTTAGGCACCGCCAACATACTAGTTCTGCCCGGCTGGCAATCGGAATGATTGACTGCCGGCTGAAAAGCGTCCGCTGTGAAACCCCCTCCATTGTAATATGAAGGGGGTTTCAATCGTTACGATGTGGTGGCGGTCGCCACCGTCGGCTCGGCGGTGGTGAACGTCACGACATCCTAATGAGCCCCCAAGTGAAATCCAGTATGGGGTCACTTGTTTGGCTCTCTTTAGGTTCTGTGTCCCAGAATCCCTTGCAAACCTCAAACTTCTAAAAAATTAAACAAATTTTCCTTTCATTTCTGTGATGGAAATCTGCCTTTATCTACAAAATTCTACCCACCCCGTATTCCACAAGTCTCCTGATAAAAACGGTAGCTCACTTGTGTGGGTAGGCCTAGTGCCTGCAGCAGGAAACGGCCCAAAATGCAACGTGGACCCACCACATTTTTGCAGTGAAAACTGACCTTTGTTTTTCAAAGTGCCTAGCTTTGTATTTTGAATCCTAGCTCTGCTGGCACCTACCGAAACCTAGCAAACGTATACATTTTTGACAACTAGACATCCAGGCAAATCTATGATGGGGTGACTTGTATGTCTTTTACCATGTTCTGTTACCCAGAATCCCCTTTTAACCTCAAACTGTAAAAACAATTTCCATCACATTCCTGTGATGGAAAGTTCTGCAATCTGCGTTGTTCCACAAACTTCCACCCACCCTGCATTCTCCAAACTCTCCTATTAAAAGTGCTACCTCACTCATGTTGGTGTGCCAATTACCCGCGTCATGCAAAGGCCCAAAACGTATAGAGGAGACATCAAAATGACCTATCACAAAACGACCTGCTTTTTAAAGAGTGGCACCTGGGTTTTTGGCCCCGTGCTCAGTGGCCATCTATGGAAGCCTACCAAACCTACACATTTCTGTAAACTAGACATCTTGGCCAGTACATGGAGGTATGGCTTGCGTTTATCCCCCAAAATCTTCCTACCCAGAATTCCGTGCAAACCTCATATTTAGTTTTAAAAATCACATTTTCCACATATTTTGTTTGGTATCTCCATGCCGGATTAAATTTCCTACCACACACTGTCCTCCTCAGTCTTCCGAAGAAAATGATACCTCACTTTGTTGAGTGTCCAATACATATTTGGCTCAAACTTTTTTTGCCGCCTCGAAGCCAGACGGAATGACCGTTTGAATTCCTTTACAACTGCTATCATGAAAATGAGGCACTCGTAAAGTAATCTTACAGGCATATTACGATGCAGCTGTAAATGCTCTGATCAAGGGTCGGAGACTTTTACAGTTGCATCTTAATCATCCCCTTAATAATCTTATATTTTAAAATATTATTATTTAATTTATAACTTCAACCTGAAATACAGTTTTATACAATATTTTTTTTTATACATTATCTTTTTATATTTTCTTTTTTTTCTTTAATTTTTGAACAGTGTATATCTTTTGTTACAAATAATTAGCAACAAATTAAACAAACTAGTTTGAATACATAGTTAAAAATGTATGTATATTATAATAAAAATTACTATACATTGTATAATTTCTTTAAACTATTTTATAACATTTTTTAGAATTGAATATATTTTTGACACATATTTTAGAATAATATTGTGTTATATTGACTTCAAAAGGTACACATTATTTTTTTCAATTTTTATTTGGTGTCCAAGTACATTTTTTCATCTAGCCCTGTTACTGTTTGGACGCGTTTGGGGAGAGAAGCTTGCATTTGGTAGCTACCGTTATCGGTTAAGGTAGGTTTATTTTACATTTTTAATTTCAGTTACTTTAATATTAGAGGGGAGGTAGTTAAGTTTTGTATATCGTTTGTATTGTCTTTTTGATGATTTTGATATGTTGTGTAATACATAGGTACAGTTATATGTTTACTACCATGATAACCTTTAAGGCTTAGCAATATGTAGTATATTAGGTGCTCATTATGATAGCCATCACATACAGATTTACCCACCGCCATATTAGCATGGCGGAGGGTATCGTGGCGGATGCAAAGTCCGTCCTCCGCTTTTCCGCTGGTGGCAATCGCACCTATTGCCTGGTGGACGGCAAGGGCCACTAATATGTTGGCAGTGCCTAGCAGGCACCGTCCGCCATATTAGTTTGTGTCCTGTAAGAGGCCTTTCCATGGCGGTGGTGCCGCCATGGAAAGGCTGTTGAGAATTGGGTTTGGGGGCTAGTTGCGGGCCCCTCTTGTGGGGGCCCGCATTTCCATGCACCAACTGTCAGGCATTTTGTGGTGCCTGCCACGTGGTGCAGGGAAATGCGGTGCAAGCACCTTTAACATTGCGGAAGGCGCTGCAGCCCCCAGCACTGCCTGCAATTTTAAAGTCCCAGGATGCACCCACCAGTTTGGCGGGCGCATCATGATGGCAGTGGTGGGACCGCTGCATGTCTGGCGGGCGGTACCAATCACCGCTACAGTGGCGGGCGGACAAAGTCCACCCATCCTCATAATCAGACCCTTAGTTATGTGTAAATTAGTATGTGTAGAGTTCTTTTATTTGTTTTAAGTCTAATATATAGGCCTTCATTATGATCTTTCTTTGAAAGTCTACGACATTAGGTCTGAGGCTTTCTGACTCAAACCGTCGTTTTTACTTACGACCGGCTGATGATAATACTGCCGGTCTGAAGTGAAACCGGCCGGTTATTCACGCTGTCTTCCGACGGGGCTCCAGGAACCTGTTGGCCAATCTGAACTGGCATGTAATTTATATGTATGGCGATTTACGCCGTCTGGATTACGATGCACTGTTTCTGGTACTGTTTTTTAATATCCTGCTTTCACACATGGAAAGTATGTTTGAAACCTACTTCACCCTGCGGCCTACGGTTGGTGTTTAATGTGATACCTAGGATGCCCACTTGTTGATCCCTGCACCGTGAGGCAAGCACCCTGTATTCCCTGGTACACGGTGCATGGATGAACTCCACCTCCTATTTCCCTATGTGAGCTTGTGCTACGGCCAGTTTATGGCTGTAGCACATGTTCCTATAGTGGAATTTGAGAATGCGACTGCACCTCAGCATGTGTGGTCTTATCGTAATCAGTTGGTCGGGACTGCCGTTTGCAGGTTGGTCGGTCATGTTTCCGCTATGGTGTGTACACCATAATAAGTCCTCTAATGTTATTAATATATTTATGTGGAGGAAGTATTTCATTTTTAACTGGTGTAATTTTTCCTGATCTTCAGTTCCAGGGACGATGTGGTTACCATTTTTTCTATTAAATGTATATATTTTTTTATAAAATAATAAATATTTTACATTTTTTTGTATTTTTTGCTTTCCTGAAGCATTTCTTTCTTTTGATCTATTTTTAATGTGTTTTTTTTTATCTTTAGATGCTATGGATGATTAGATATTTAGCTTTAATTTTTCCTCAGTTGTATTTACCCTTTTTTTTGTTGCAAATTACAAAATAAAATAACAGCGGAAATAGTGGGCACCCCTGCCTTGTGCTCCAAAGGAGAGCAAAAAGGTGGATGAGAAGCACCCACAGGTCACTCAGGCCATAGTAGCACTTTTTATTCACTATTCTTTATGCAAAGTACGCGTCCCTTAGGTCCATGAGCTCCATCATCCATAAAGGTATGTCCGCTTTATAAGTTTGAACCTCTTCTTGCTTTCAAGAGAGACAACCACCTTCTCATCCTCATTGTTCTGCGTCTCCAACTGTCTATGGGAGTTTGTCCTAACATGATTCGCTGAAGTGTGATTATGTATTAACCCTACCTTTGGTGGTTAAATAATTATGTAATATAGACCTTCAGTTTATTGTGCAAAACCTTCCCCATGATCTTTATATCTGCATTTATGATTGATATTGGTTCGTATTTTGCTAATTGAAGTGGGTCACAGCCAGGTTCGTTAAATTAAGGGGTTTTTAGACAGACATATGTGTTTTTAAATGTCGCCCTACCTAAATATTGATTTCTAAATATCATGACTCAGAAATCATGACGTTAAGAATATTGTGTTTAAGAATATCGCTTATAAAACAAGAAATATCATTTTAAATAATAGATTTTTTTTTTAATAAATTTTCAAAAATGTACTTGTTTTAAAAATTTCTTTTTAAAATTAGTGTTATGTATTTTAGTATATATTTAAAATCTATGTGTTTTTGGCGATTTCTATAATAATTGTTTATGTTTTCTAACATATGTGTTACATTTTTAGTAGTTATCAATTGTTTTTTAATTAAATTTTGCGTTTTTTATTTCCGTAGCGCGTAGTGGGTTTATAGTTGAGTAGTTTTGGAATTAATTTAATTTTTGAAAATTCATGATTATATTTTATTTTTTTATTAATTATTTAATTTAGATTTTATAGTGTTAATTGTGTAAAGTATTATAAAAATTATTATGAATTGTTTTTTTTATTATTAATTATTTCCAAAGTAGTTTTTGTAATTGTCTAAATTTTTTCGATGCATGATTGTGTGTTTTCTAGGAGTAAAGTGTGTGAAGCACTTTATTTTTAATTCATTAATAATAAGTTCCTAATTAATATTAACTAATTTTTTGCAAATTAAATTTGTAAATTCTGTTACTTTTTTTAGGCGTTGGTTGAGGGGTTTATATGGGCTAAAGCGTGGTAAGTAATGTAAGTATTTTAAAATAATATTTAGTTTATTATTATTATTAATTAATTAATTGATATTTATTTAGGGTTATCGTTTATAATTTTGTTGTTTGCATATTACTTTTATAGGGGTAAAGGTTTTGAATTATATTAATTTTACTTACTTGACAATCCCTATTTGAATACTATTCAGTTTATGAATTCGATTTTTTTTTAATAGTGTAAGTTTTTTTTTACATTTTAATTTTAGCTCATATTTTTCACGTTTATAAGTGTGTAAAGTGTGGGAATTTTCATAATTTTAATTATTTTTTAATAATTTTTTAATTTATAATATTTCTTTAATTGTTAATTACCTATGGCATTAGGTAAGTACATCTTTTCTTTAATTTAGATGTAGGTTTTGAATTTCGTGGTGTTATAGGGTAGGAAATAAAAATAAGTAAATTTACGTAATAATTAATGTATTTCTTTCTAAAAATAAATTTGAAATCAAAATTAACAAAAAAAATATTTAATATAATTTTTGAAGGTATGGGTCATATGCATTTATCATTAGGATATTTTTTGTTCAATATGTTATATTAAATATATTTTTAATTTAATTTGTATCATATTTCTTTTTCATATACTTTCTTTTTTAAATCAGTTTCATGTTGTTAATATTTTTTTAATTTTTATTTTTGTTCTGACTGTAGTGGGAATCTTAATTCAATTAATTGATTGAAGTTGGAATAGTAAATTTTACCACGCTACTATCAACACCCTTTCCCTACTGTTGCACTCACTGGAGTTGGAATAATAATTTTTGCTCCTCTGCTAACCAACACTTTTACAACTTTTGCCTTCATTTGAGTGGGAATATTCATTTTTACCTGTCCACTATCAACACTTTCCCATCTGTTTAACTCATTGGATTTGTAATAGTAATTTTTAGCCCTCCGCTATACAACACTTTCCCTACTGTTACACTCATTGGAGTGTGAAGATTAATTTTTACCCCTCCTATAGACAACACTTTCCCTACTGTTACAATTATTGGAGTGGGAATAGTGCATTTTATCTGTAGCCTATACAACATTTACACTTCTGTTGCACTCATTCTAGTGTTAAATTGTAAATTTTACTCCGCCACTATCCAACACTTCCACCACTGTTGCACTAACTGTAGTGGGAATAGTAATTTGTTCTCTTCCGATATCCATCACTTTGCCAAATTTTGCACTCATTGGATTGTGAATAGTTATTTTTTACCTGTACGCTATCCAACGCTTTCCCTACTGTTACACTTACTGCAGTGGGAACAGTTATTTTTATTCCTAGGCTATAGAACACTTTCACTATTGTTGCACTCACTGGAGTGGGAATACTAATTTTAACTCCATCACTATTCAACATTTTCCCTACTGTTGCACTGACTGCAGTATTAGATTTAAGTTAAAAGATTTTTAAATAGTTTATTTTTTTATTTTTAATAAAATGTTTCATTTTTTTCGATTTTATGTTATTGCTATATATAAATATATACACATATATATACATATATATATATGTGTGTGTTTACATTTTTATATAATTTTAAAAGTATCAAACCAATCTATAAAAAAAAAAAATTTAAGTAAATATCTATATATTTGTTTATTATGTATGTTTGAATAACTTTTTATTAAGTTTATTTGGTATATTTTTTAAAATGTATATTACATTTACTTTTTAAGCAAGAAGTAATTTTAGAATTAAATATATACAATTGATTTTACACACAAATATATATATATATATATATATATATATATATATATATATATATATATATATATCTATATATTTTATTATATATATATCTATATATTTTGTATAACTCTCTTTTTAACTTCGATTCATTTTATTCACAATTTGTTGGTACTGACCTGTTAAAGTATAGGTAATTAATATTTTTGCATTCTATATTTTTTAAACTATATTATTTCAATCTATATTTTTGAAATCAATATTTTGACAGTCATCAAAATAATGAAATAAGCCCCCTACCGAATAACACGAGAGGAGCTGTGATGCCGGATATACACAGTATCAGTTTAATTAAAAAAGACATTATGATGTTAATTTATTTTGTAGAATTCAATTGGAAAACTGTTGTCTTCCGGGGCCTTCACAGTTGTCATCTTGTAAATGACCTGTGCAATCTTTTGAAGCGCCTGTTTTGTGAAAGAATGTTCCGGCATATTTAAGGAGGCAAGTGCCTTGTTAAAATTTCCATTATCCTTTAATATTTCGTGCTGGCCAGTGAGTGGCACATCACATGTGGATTTGATTGTCGTTATCATTGCATGTGACTGTGCCTGACACAACTGCGCATCAAATCAGCATCCAGCCTTAATCCTTTCTATAAATGTCTTTGCTTTAAGAAAAAAACAATTTTCTCTTATTTCTCCTTGTAATAAGGGATTATGGGGTCGATTCCGATTCGGGCCGGAAAAGCACCGACCGACTCGGATCCGGAAAAAATACCGACCGACACGTACCAGTGGCGCCCGACACGCCAAGTACGATGCAAGCCGCGATAAATCCGACCGACACGTCAGGAAACCAAGCCGACCGACCGACCCGCTCGGAAAATAGCAATCCGGCCGGAAAAACACGCGAATCCAACCGACCGACACGCACCCGGAACAAATCCGACCGAATCGTACCCGCCAACTCCAACCTGCAAAGTACGATGCAAGGCGCGAAAAACACGACCGAGTCGGACGGAGGACAAGCCGTACGACCGACACGCATACAAAACCGAGCCGAAGCAACACAATACACCGCGACCGACGCGTACGCAGCATACAAAACTGCACAAACACAGCGTGAACGAAACGGAAAACACCGTACGAGACCAATGCAGGGTCCGACTCGGTCACAAGAACGTTTCCAACATACACAAACAGCACAAAGGAAAAATCAACCAAAAAAGGCCAAACAAGCAATTACCAAGCCAATAAATACTGGGGGGGTGGGGACAGAGAACAAAGACACACCAACAACTCCACCTATATAAAGGACACAAATCACTACCATGAGCCTTTGCAAATGCCATTCCACTGCCAGCACCCAAGAGAAAGCAACCACACACCCACAGCTCATCCCTCACACAAGCCACACACCAGCAGCACACCAACAAATACCTACCTCACATACACCCAGCACAACACACACCCACACACCCTCACCTGCACACCAACACACACATCACCCACTATCACCACCCATCACCATGCCCCCCAAGAAGAATCCCAAGTTCCTAGATAGTGAATTGGAAGTCATGGTAGACGAGATCCTCAGGGTGGAGCCACAGCTGTTTGGCACTCTGGTCCAACAGACCCCCATGTCGCAGAAAACCAAGATGTGGGAGAGGATCATCAACAGGGTGAACGCCCAATCACCATGTCGGCGCACAAAGACCGACATCCAGAACAGGTGGTATGACGTGCGCAGGAGGGTCCGGGAGCTGCTCAAGAAAGACTACCACCTGAGCCAATACACCGGCAGTGGCCCTCCTGCCAAGCCAGTATACCTCAGGCCCTGGGAGGAGAAGGTGCGGGCCATCCTTCCGCCAGTGAGCGTATATGGACTAGAGGACATCCCAGAGCCTGGTGAGTACACAACAAATGTACACAATAAACTGCCACAAAACACACACATCACTGTCAAGGGGAGAGTCAAACCATGCACTCATAGCAATTACACAGCAACTAGAACAGAATCATCCCAAAATGTGTATGTCAGTCAGATAAACACAACACATGCCATCAAAAAAGTCACATCCAACTGTGCCAACACATGTACAAACACAACCACAACTACAGCTAGGCAGTGGCACAAATAGAACTAACACACACATCCACACATGTAGCCACCACAACAACACCAACACACAGTGAAGACCACTCAAAGGAAGGAATTCTGTGTATGCTGGCCAAGTCAGTGTAGCCAATAGCATCATGGGAGTCGCACTCACACATATTGCCCCCCCCCACAACTGTCCCATCAACACCACCCTGAACCATGCTCACATCACAGGGAGTGGAGAAGGACTCACAAGATGGCTGACACTGGCTACTGCTGTGGGGAGCACAAGGCTCTGCTGCCAACTGTGCACCAACAAACAGCAGGACACCACTGACTGACATCCTGAGAGACAACTTACACTCCCTGCAATGCAAGCACGTTCCATGGTGGGATATCTGGCTGGCTGGCTGGGTGGGAAGGGGGACTTGCAGCACTGACCATAGTCACCAGCACCTCCCCTCACACCCCCCCCAACACAAACTCCACAGTACCCACCTGGTAGAATGCAATGCCCTCCATCCTAACACAAGATCCCACAAAGCACCACCACCCTGGGTTATGTTGTGTGAAGCACAGGGACACTCTTGGGACTCTTAGCCAAACAACTGCCAGGACAACACTCCCAGCCATCCTGTCAGCACAGCCAGCCCACCCCACAGGGAAGCAGAGTCAAAAGGAAGGAAGCATGGGCATGCTGGGAAGGGGGGTGGAGGCAATAGCATGATGGGAGTCGTAGTCACAGCTCTACATCCCCCACCACATGGCCCAGCAAGCTCACACTCACGCATGCACATCCCACAGAGAGTAGAAAGGCCCATCAAAGATGTCTGACACTGTTGCTGTGTCGTGGGGAGCACAAGGGCATGCTGGGAACTGCACATCAACCAACAGCAGGACACCACTGACTGACATCCTGAGAGACAACTTCCACTCCCTGCAATGCAAGCACGTTCCATGGTGGGATATCCGGCTGGCTGGGTGGGAAGGGGGACTTGCAGCACTGACCATAGTCACCAGCACCTCCCCTCACACCCCCCCCCAACACAAACTCCACAGTACCCACCTGGTAGAATGCAATGCCCTCCATCCTAACACAAGATCCCACAAAGCACCACCACCCTGGGTTATGTTGTGTGAAGCACAGGGACACTCTTGGGACTCTTAGCCAAACAACTGCCAGGACAACACTCCCAGCCATCCTGTCAGCACAGCCAGCCCACCCCACAGGGAAGCAGAGTCAAAAGGAAGGAAGCATGGGCATGCTGGGAAGGGGGTGGAGGCAATAGCATGATGGGAGTCGTAGTCACAGACATTGCTCAGCCTCACAACTGGCCCATCAACACCACCCTGAACCATGCTCACATCACAGGGAGTGGAGAAGGACTCACAAGATGGCTGACACTGGCTACTGCTGTGGGGAGCACAAGGCCCTGCTGCCAACTGTGCACCAACAAACAGCAGGACACCACTGACTGACATCCTGAGAGACAACTTACACTCCCTGCAATGCAAGCACGTTCCATGGTGGGATATCCGGCTGGCTGGGTGGGAAGGGGGACTTGCAGCACTGACCATAGTCACCAGCACCTCCCCTCACACCCCCCCCCAACACAAACTCCACAGTACCCACCTGGTAGAATGCAATGCCCTCCATCCTAACACAAGATCCCACAAAGCACCACCACCCTGGGTTATGTTGTGTGAAGCACAGGGACACTCTTGGGACTCTTAGCCAAACAACTGCCAGGACAACACTCCCAGCCATCCTGTCAGCACAGCCAGCCCACCCCACAGGGAAGCAGAGTCAAAAGGAAGGAAGCATGGGCATGCTGGGAAGGGGGTGGAGGCAATAGCATGATGGGAGTCGTAGTCACAGACATTGCTCAGCCTCACAACTGGCCCATCAACACCACCCTGAACCATGCTCACATCACAGGGAGTGGAGAAGGACTCACAAGATGGCTGACACTGGCTACTGCTGCGGGGAGCACAAGGCCCTGCTGCCAACTGTGCACCAACAAACAGCAGGACACCTCTGACTGACATCCTGAGAGACAACTTACACTCCCTGCAATGCAAGCACGTTCCATGGTGGGATAACTGACTGGGTGGGTGGGTGGGTGGGAAGGAGGTCTGGCTGTCAACCAAACACAATCAATGCAGACCATGTTCACACCCCAGAGAATACATAGAAATGCCCAAATAATGCAGGACAATGTGCCACACCAATATCAACCCCTGACTGTGACGACTTAGGACAATACAATGTACAGGCCCGCACCCCGAGGCACAGTCACAACTGTCAGGTGTGTCAACCACTGATGCCTGCAGAAACATGACATACATTGTTTGTGTCTCCCAAAAACAGGTGATGATAGGGACACAGCAGCAGACGCTGAGGAGTCCCAGTCCCAGGCTCAAGAGGATGCCGAGCTCACTGGCGTCGTACAGCCTCTGTCCTCCTCGGACGATGAAGAACAACCTGGCACATCCGGTGCAAGTCAACATGCTGCACCAGCAGGACCACCAGCTGCAGCACCAGCAGGTCCACCAGCTGCACCCCTGCACCCACCCCTCCAACGACTGTCACCACGAATACCATCCCTGCCGACATGGACAGAATAAGGAACAACACCAGCGCAGTGACCCTGGACCAACCTGGGGCCATGGACACCACCACCACCACCAACCCCCAAGGTGGACCAGGGTTATCTGTGCGTGCAACTGCACACACTGCACATGTCAGCAGGGGTGGTGGGAGGGGTGGGAGACAGAGGTCGCTGCTTGCAGACGTTGCTGGTGTGCATGAAGACCCACAACTGGTACGCATAGCTGATGCGTACCAGTCCAGCACCGGAGAGCTCAGCCAGGTAGTGGGGCTCCTCAGAGACATCAAACAGCAGCAGGCTGCCCATCATGCCCGCTTGGACTCCCACATGTCCCATGTGGAGTCACACATGTCACGTGTGGACTCCCACATGTCACGTGTGGACTCCCACATGACCCGCGTGGAGTCCAAGTGGGATGTACTACATGAGATGACGGCGGTGCACAGGGACATTTTACAATGCCTCCGCCAGATGAACAGCAACCAGTCCACACCTCCCTGTGTGCCAACAACATCTGGTACCGAACAAACTGCAACTGCCACAGGGAGGGAGGAGGACTCTGGCGGAGAGTCCCCTGCACCGCAGCAGCCTGCACTTGAGGGCCCCCCCCAAGAAGAGGGGTCGTCCGAGGAGGGGAAAGTGAGAGGCTGATGGCCAAGCGCAACTCCCAGGAAGCCTGAACCTGTTCTGGATTTTCGCCTTTGTGCACAGACTGTTCACCCTGTTGATGGCAACACTACTCCCACACATTGCATGGGGAGTACAAGTTGGAACAATGTGTCAGACAACTGTGGCCCCGATACTGGGGATCCTGTCTACCTGGACTTTCTATTCATCTAGGAACTTGGGATTGCAAGATTCATGTACAGCACAATCCATCCTATGCACTATTATCACAGATGTATCACAATAAACACAATAATACACCATACTTGCCTCTGTCGTGATTCCAACGTGGGTACTGTTATGGGGATGATGAACAACAAAATTACACTGTGTATGCGAACTGCAACAGCAAGGACAACACAGGCATGTGAGTACAGGCAACGTGACACATATGAGGGAGACACACCACCAGGGCTACACAACACATACACACCTAGGCCATCTGACTCATTGCCTACACTGATGTTGC